>PVJC01034581.1:0-18735 GCA_004026665.1 Murina feae | reverse complement strand
TCGGGCCAGCAGCAGGTGCTAGTGGGGTCGGGGCCAGCAGCAGGTGCTAGTGGGGTCGGGGCCAGCAGCAGGTGCTAGTGGGGTCGAGGCCAGCAACAGGTACTAGTGAGGTCGGGGCCAGCAGCAGGTGTGAGCACTGGGCAGGACCATAGCACGTGAGAGCAAAGAATTTTCAGTAACCACCAGAGGCTCACCCCGATAATAGCAACCAGTGTCCTGCTGTGATCTAGAGCTCGCACGCATCTGCTCCACCATCCCACCTCCGCCGATGCCTGGCATGTTCTGTGCTCTGCTGCCTGCTGCCGATCTGCTTGCGCCTCCTGGTGGTCAGCACACATCATAGTGACCAGTTGTTCAGTTGTTTGATTGGTTGTTCCGCTGTTGGGTCTACTTGCATATTAGGATTTTATATATATAGATACCCAAAACAGTTACTTTTGTAAGCATTACACAGGACATGAGGGTAGATAGCTTATATAATAAAAGCCTAATATGCAAATTGTTCAACTGGGAGTTCAACCACTTGCTATGACATGTGCTGTCCACCAGGGGGCGGCACTGAACATGGTGGGCATAGGTGACACAGCACTGGCAGCAGGTGGCAACGAAGGCGCTGCCAACCCCAATGGGCCCCAATGAGAGTGGGACCGCAGCAGCTCGGTGAAACAGGTGAGTGGGTGGCACCTGTCCAAGGCAGTGTGAGCAGAGCCTAATCACCCTGCCAATCGCCCCACAGATGGTGACTAGTGGTGGCGGCAGGGTACAGAGCCACTGCTCAGCTCCCTGGCTCTGAAGAAGCCAGGCAGGGAGCCTAGCCCAGATCAATCACCCAGCAGGCGGGATGGTGGAGCAGATGAAGGTGTGGCATGAAGTCATGGTGATATGCCAAGCAGGCCTGTGGGGCTGCGAGCTGAGGCCCTATCTCCACAGGCCACCCTAAGGGACCCCACTGTGCACAAATTCATGCACTGGGCCTCTAGTATAACATATAAAGAGTGACAAAGTCTGTTTATTAATCTCTGAAAGACTGCATAATTTAAATGAATTCATTCCGGCACTATTCTATCTTAAAACCAAAGATTACCTAAAAATTATGTTGCTCTCAGGAGAAACATGAATGTCAATTAAGTGTTGAGATGAGCTCTTTACATTATTTTATACATCATATTAGACTGTAACATAAATTTAACTAGTGATATTTTTTATAAGTTGCAAATACGCAAATTAAGAGAAAGTTTAGACTTGACAAATATTCTCTTTTTCATATGGCTGATAGAATTTACTAGTGACCCAGTGTGCAAAATCACATGAGACCTGGGACCCAGACCCTGTGAGTACCACTGGTGCTGTGAGAGTCCTGCTGGCACCATGAGACCCAGAGTTAAGTCCCACTGCACTGAGGAACCCAGAGTCAAGTCCCCACCCACCCATGCATGCCTTGTCGCACATGCAGCCCCATACACCCGGGCATGCCTCTCCATGGACACAGCCTCCTGATGACTGGTCTTTGGTTGTAAAGGCGTTAGGGCCCCTGGATTTTTAGAATACAGACTAGAGGCCCAGTACACAAAACTTTGTGCCCTCACGGGGAGGGGGGGTGGTTCCCTCTGCCAGGCCTGTGCCCTCTTGCAGTCTGGGACCCCTCGAGGGATGTCCACCTGCTGGCTTAGGCCCACTCCCCAGGCGATTAGGCCTAAGATGGCAGTCAGACATCCCTCTGGCAGCCCAAGAGCCCTCAGGGGATGTCCACTTGCCAGCGGGGAGCAGGCTTAAGCTGCAGTCATACATCCTTAGTGCTGCTGAGGAGGCAGGAGAGGTTCCCACCACCACCGCTGTACTGGCAGCCGTCAGCCTGGCTTGTGGCTGAGCAGAGCTCCCCCTGTGGGAGTGCACTCATGCACGCATTGGTTAATTCTTGTATATGCCCTGACTAGGGATTGAAGCCACAACCTTCACATATTGGGATGATGCTCCAACCAACTGAGCTGCCTGATCAGGGCCAGTTCCTTGCCTTTCTGCATCATTTTTAGTATCATCTTATCAGTTTCTGGAAATAAAGAAAAACACTTGGATATTTACAGGGATTACATTGAATCTGTAGAGAAATTGTTTCCTTAATTTCATTTTCACATTGTTTGTTGCTAGTGTACAGATATACAATTTATTTCTGTATATTGATCTTGTGTTCTGTAGCATGTCTAAATTGGTTTATTTGTCCCAATAGTTCTCAAGTAAATTCCTTAGGATTTTCTCTATGTAAGATTATGGCATCTGTCAATAGAGATAATTTTACTTTTTCTGTTACAGTCTGGATGATTTATTTCTCTTTCTCTGAGTTTTCATGGCTAGAACTCCCATACAGTGTTGAACAGAAGTAGTGAGAACAGATGTACTTGTTTTCTTTTTAATTTTAGGTGGGAGCATACAGTCTCTCACCACGAAGTATGCTGTTTATCTATTGGTCATGATTGTCCTTTATGTATGAAAGCTGAGGGAGTTATCTTCTAATCCTACCGCTTGAGTACTTCTACTATAAAAAGATGTTGGAATTCATCAAATACTTATTCTGTATCTATTGAGGTAATTGTGTGATTTTCTCTTTTATTGTATTTATATAATCTATTATATTAATTGAGTTATGTATGAATTTTTTATGGAAATCATACTTCTTCATGATATATAATTTTTATATGTTTGTGCACTCAGGGGAGGCGGGGGTCCCTCAGCCAGGTCTGTGACCTCTCGAAGTCTGGGACCCCTCAAGGGATGTCCATCTGCTGGCATGCCTGGCCAACCTGGGTGAGGGGCTGAGGGCTGTTTGCAGGCTGCCCACAACTCCCATCGACCCAAGGTTCCAGCGAGGCCACTGGCTGAAAGCAGGTTTCTAGGGTTTATTTATCTTCTATAATTGAAACTTTGTTGCTTTAACTGGAGCCCAGGTTGGGTTGCCCCTGACAACCCAGGCTCCCAGAGCTTCCTTAAGCCCAAGTCTGGAAGCAGGTCTCTGGGGTTTATTAATCTTCTATAATTGAAACTTTGTTGTGGAAACTTTGTTGCCACAGCTGGCCTAGGCAGATAGAAACCTTAGCTTCCTGCATTGCCAGGGCAAGCCTCCTGCTTGTTCCAGCTCCATGGCTGCCGGCCGCCATCTTGGTTGGATTAATTTGCATATAATCGCTCTGATTGGCTGGTGGTCGTGGCTTAGGTGTCTCGGAGTGATGGTTAATTTGCATATTACTCTTTTATTAGATTAGATAGCTTTGTTCTTCTACTACGTGGGTGAATATTTGCATCTATGTTTAAAAGGCTGTTGCTCTGTAATTTTCCTGCAAAGTCTTTGCCTAATTTGGTAGCAGTGTATAGTGGACTTTATAAAATCATTGTGGAAGTATTAAATTTTTGTGGGAGAATTTGTGAAAATTGGTATTAATTTTTCTTAAAATATGCCATGGAATTTACCAATGAAGCCATGTGATCTGGGTTTTTTTATGAGAGGTTTTGTATTTCTTTTTTAGATTGTTGTTAATTTAGTTTTTTAACTTGTCTAGCCCATTCAGATTTTCAATTTCTTCTTCAGCCAATTTTGGTAGTTTGTGTCTTTTGATAAATTTGTCTTGTCTTTTAGATAAGCTAAGTTTTGACATACAGTTGTTCATCATATTCCATTTTAATCATATTTATTTCTGTAAAATTTCTGATGATTTTTTTATTGTTAAGATTATTTTAAATTTAGTAATTTGGGACTATCTTTTGTGGTCATTGTAGCTGAAAGTTTATTTTTTATTTTCAATTACTGTTACATTCAAGCGTCTGTGGCTGGCCATCTCACCCTGAATGCACCTGATCTCTGGATAAAATTTTGACAAAAATAAGGAAAACAGATTTATTTAGTTTGAAAGAATAAAAATTCAATTCTGCTTAAATTAGATATTTTTACAAGATGGTGTGGCTAACTCTAAGCATTTACTGAACATGTGCCAAACTCTTGAAGATTTCTCATTCCCAGTGAGTGAAAATCTGGTAGTTATCTCAATTTGATATTAATTGGTGGCAATTTGCTGGTACTAACCAAGTGATTATACTTAGTGGAGGAAGATATCAAGAGAGAATGAGTGAAAAGAACCATGTAATAGCTGCTCTTAGAGCCTATGAATGAACAGATCTCAGGAGGAAATGAATAGTTTGCTACAATTAGCCAAGAGTGATTACTTCAGGAAATGAGTACTCCAACTTGGATTCTATCACTAACTAAAATGTATGGAAAAAAAAATAGCAAGGTAATACAGGCTCTTAAACCAAGTGTGTGGTTCTGTTGTCTTCCTACCAATAATGAGAAAGAGCTGTGTTGTTGTCACATACAATCACAGGGTCTGCAGAGCTCTGGTCCAGCTGATCAGAGAGCATGATGATTCTTGATAGAATACATGAATTCTTTTCATGGGAAAATAACACTAACTCTGAATATAATATAACCTTTTACCCTAGTGCTTTCTTGTTTATGTGCAGCCTCAACTTATAGAAGTTTGTACTAATCATTCTTCTTTTGAGATCAAATACTCTCTTGAATAGAAGACATCCTATCCTCTTTCCAATTTCAAGAAAAAAGTCAATGAGATTAGCCGGTCCCAACCCTAATCTCTTCAATAGAAGTACTATACAAAATCATTAAATACAGTAAGAGAACAGTAGACGGAAACAATTGACTAATTTTAGGAGAACCAGTAGTAATGTGTGAGCTGATCTTTATAGGATTAGTAGTTTTTTGACAGATGAATAAAAGAATATGATACTCGCCCTGGTTAGTTTGGCTAGTGGATCGAGCTTCGGCCCTCAGATTAAAGGGTTCTGGGTTCAATTTCTGTCAGGGGTAAGTACCTCAGTTGCAGGCTCTATCCCAGCCCTGGTTAGGATGTATGCAGGAGGCACCCATTGATATGCCTTTCCCTCATCAATATTTCTCTCTCTCTGTCTCTCCCCCTCCTTTCCACGCTCTAAAGGTTAATGGAAAAAATATCCTTGGGTTAGGATTAACAACAACAACAAAAAAAAGAAAAAGGACACTTTAGGGAGATTGACTTGTTTAAATAACCTCTGAGTCTCGAAGTGCATAGCATTTTAGGAACAATGAATCAACTTTTGCAAGAAGAGTGTACATGTACCAAGCAGAACTTGCCCTGAGATCCAGTTGAAAACACAGATTGGTGTTAGAATGTAAAGTGCATTAAACACTAAACTAAAAAGAGTTTACAATCAACAGTTGAACTCTGTAAAGGTGATTGAACATGATTAATATGAAGACATCCTTATTCGGGCAAAACACGCTTCACTAATGCAGAGCATAGTGAAGGAAAAGAATCAATAGAGGCCATTGTGACAACCAGAGAAAACAAGTGAATTGAAATAAATTGAGCTATGATATTACAGTGGGAAAGAGAAAGGAGAAAATAATGGAATATTTTGGAAATAGTATTAACAAGATGTGGTTTGGGATTTTGGGGGAAAAGAGGGTAACAGTAACAGGTTTCTATATTAAATAAATAAGTTATATATTTTCTCTTGAGATGGAACTTTAAAAAACTGGAATGTTTGTGGGGATAGGATTAAAAATTACTTTTGGATATTCAGTTAAAGATACATAGGTAATTAGCATATGTAAGTATCTAAAGACAGATGGAAATTCATTTGTGAAGCTAATATAGGACTGAAGTTATCAGCACACGCCCAGAATTATTCAGATGACATATACAGTATAGGGGGATCTTTGTTTCCATCTTTAATCACTTTATTATATAAGTGTAATATTTTCTCATAATGCATTTATCTACAGTAGTTGTCTCAATGTCTAAATTACCAAGCAATAATAATTAAGAAGGTGATGAAGTACAAAGAGTGAGGTGCAGTTTTGATATTTTTTTAATATATACTCTCTGTTAATATTTTTTCTAGATTGATCAAGGTGAAAAATTTTCATTTTATTAAGTATCACTGAAAAGAAAAAGATTGATCTTTTAACTTGTTGCCAGTTGTAATTATAAATATGACTTTAGTAAACATTGAGGTAGCAAAATATACATCAACGTTCTTATTTTTAGCTAATATGCATATTTGTCTTAGGAAAAGTGAAGCTAATCATTTACCTTTTCAAATAATACACTTTATTTTTTGTTAAAACTTATTAGTCGACTGTGGGTAATTTTATGTGCTTATAGTAGTTATTAGTATTCCACTTGAACACTTCCTAAATTCATCACTTTGTATCCACTCTCAGCAATGTAAATCCTGAGTGAAAGAGGGTTTGGGAGATGGGATTGGATAGATAGCCCCACATTCATTTCGGAATACAGTCACTGCTTTACTCTAAATTTCATTTCCTCTTTCAAGGAAATTCTTTATTCATTATATTGAAAAAGATACTCAAGTACAAAGAATGCCCCTCATGGTCAACTCTATTCAATACCCTTTGATTGCTTTAAACATATTGCCCGTGTCGACCTTCATAAAATCCTGAAGGAGAAAAAGGTTTACCTTTAGAAATCTCTTAGTCTTACTTTTGGTATGCAGTCCTCTTCTAATTCCCAGTGGTTGTCCAGCATCCTTCAGAGTGACATATATTTAATTTAGTAGGTCTTATTCTTTCTTAGCTTCGCTTCCCCATAAAATCACATTTTATGTCCATTTCCTCAGGACTATATGCTAAATTAAGTTGGTTCTCTTGATAACAGGAATTGCACGTATATAATATAACATCTCCATATCCATAACAATAATTAGCACATATAAGATACAATGTCATTTTGTTGAGTGAAGAAGTTAAGTAATGGATGTTAGATGTGAAAGATCAGTGTTTTCCTGTGCAATATCTTCTACCTCTTGTTTCTGGAACATCTGCTTCAGTGTAAGTTCTGCTTTTTCTTCAGTGTTATCTACTATACTAAGAATTAGGAAAATACTATAAAAATTAATACAATGTAAATAATATACTATCCATAGAAAAGTACCAGGAGTGGATAACACATCTGGGCATAAAATACTAAATATATTTGCAAGACTTCTGGGAGGCACAGAGAAAAATTATATCAGAAATGAAGCCATTGATTAATAGATCTAACGAGGAAGATCAATTCAAAAATGAGAAAAAAACATAATTCTAAAATGAAGATATTGTTATTATATCACTTTGTTTCTCTAAGTTTTACTAATATCTAATTTTCAAATTACCCTCTTATTCTTGGTAGTTAGTTCTCTTTAATTACATTGTCATACATTTACATTAAATTAGTTTCAAGTGTATGAAGATACATTCTTAATGTAGAGCTTAAATAGCAGTGAAATTAATGTAGACTAATTTTTTTAAGTTTGCAAATTTTGGAAAGGGTGTTAGTGATATATATCTTTTTACAAACCAAAACAAACATCTTAATTTGTTTTACTACCTTTTATAGCCTTGGGAGTAATAATGATTCTAGTAAGACCCATGCTGATCAAAAGGAATTCTAGATTAAAAGCTGTTTTTAAGTAATCAGTTGTATGTAGTATTCTTAACCATATTTTGATGGTTTGAATTAAGTAAAAATATTTTAATTGGCTTGCTTTCATATGCTTATTTTTTTTTTATTACATACACTAGCTGTACCCAGCCACGCATTGCTGTGGCTCAATCTGGTTAAATGGAAAAGAAAGAAAAGAGAAAGTGCACGTTTCTAACATGTTTAATTGCACAATGCTTGTGGGTATACAATGCGCCCTCTCAGGCAGCTTCCCCTGGCACGCCACTGCCCCAGCCCTGCCCAGCTAGTCTGGCCTTGCACACATGAGCCTCTGCAGCCTGGACACCCCAGCGCAGGCCTGCACCCCTGCAGTACATGCGGTGTCATCCCTGGCAAATCGAGTGAATTCCAAAATTCTGTTGAATAATTAACCACTTCATCTGCTTCCACAACAGTGTCAACGGACTTGTATGTGACTGCCTGGCTTTGAATGTTAGACTGAATAATATTGTTAAGTTTGTAGTGTGTGTTGCTTTTATATCCAACAGAAGGCACTGTTTTTCAAAAAAAGCATGTTTTTACCTGTCACAGGTGTGACATCTATATAATGTAGGTATATAAAAACATGCATGTATTTGAATGCAACATTGTGTCACAATTTCAAAGCAATTGATGAAGAATTTTCAAAGATTTGAGATTTTGAACAAATAAATATTTACATTTTTATTTATATAAATATTGTTTTTCTTATACTATCTTCAATTTATTTGTTATGACAGCTTTGCAATCATGTAGAAGCAATAATAAAACCATGATCATTGTTTGATATAGAAAAATCAAGTTGCCATTGTGTAAATGTGTGTGTGTGTGTGTGTGTGTGTGTGTAGCTGAGTCCATCTTTCGTGGTAAGCTACAAAGTAGCTTGTTGAATAGTTACCAGAGATCTAAGTTATTCTCTTCATCTAGCCTGAAAAACTTACTTTGATTTCTTTTGACCAACTAAGGAAAGTTAATAGGTTTTTGTTTGCATATATTCTCTCCTTTATTGCATCTCTGATAAATGCTCTGATTATTAGTATTGACAGAACAGGTTGTAGTAATTTACTAAAATTCACATGAGAGGGCCAACCCGGGGAATTTATTTGCTTTCTGATGGCATATTACATTTCTTCCCTGAAGCAATTTCATGTCCCGGGAGTGTTTCTTCTCATTAAGAATTATTTCCAAATCTGTTGAATACTGTAGTTTAGTCAGAAATGAAAAGCATTTGAAGAAGCAAATGCCTTTAGAAACTTATGCAATGACCATATGTGAATATTGTTTTTAATCCAAATGAATCACTGAATCAATTTTTATCACAATGGTAATGAAGAAGGAAAAGGATAAATAAAAGTACCTTCAGCCTCACAAAAAGGGATGTTCTTTTATTAAAAGTCTATATTCAATTACTGTATATACAAACACTAATATGTGTCAGTCCATGGCTATCAAACAGTTAATATGTTTAATTTACAATATTGAGTATTTATTTTTGTTTCTCTTTATTGATTAAGGTATTACACATATGTCATTATCCCTCCATTGTCCCCTCATCCCTCCATTCATGCCCTCACCCTCCTGGTATCTCTGTCCATTGGTTAGGCTTATATGCATGCATGTAAGTCCTTTGGTTGATCTTTCCTCTTACCCCACCCTCCCCTTCCTTCCCACCATCTTTAGATTATATTTATTAATGTATGACTATTATTAATTTAGAAATGTTTCTTGGGAAATTAAATAAATTTTAGTTTCAGCCTAAAAATTTAGGCTTAATTTAAGATTTCACAGATAATTTATTAAATTAATCCTAATTTGTTTGTATTATTACAAGCAACAAAGCAGTAATAATAAAACAAATAATTTGTCAATCTCCTTCCATGGTAGTTTTGTTCTTGGCTTTGTTCAGTTTTTCTATATTTTGTGTATTTATGCCATAATAGATTTTAATTGGGCTTTATTTTAACAAATATGTAAATTTCCCATTGATTTAAAATTTGAAGTGATAATTTCTGATTTTGTACTTTTGACATGCAAACTTATCAGACAGTGCTATATAAAAATCACTTTAATCAATTCATTCAAAATAATATATAACTAAAGCAATAGCTATTTCCATGATGACTAAATCTCCACTTATCTATAATAATAAAAGTGTAATATGCAAATCAACTGAATGGTCTAACACTATAATAACCTTCTGGACAACCACACTATGACACACATTGGTGCCAGGCCAGCCAAGGCAGGTGCAATGCGATTGGTCACAGACCCAGCCATCGCCCATGATCACCCATAGAGGGAGGCCCAGGCCCAGGCCACCAACCACCAGGCTGCAGTGAGTGGGCAGGGCCTTCCTCTCAGGGGGGGTGGGGTTCTATCACAGGGCTCCTGGACTGTGAAAGGATGCAGGCCAGGCAGAGGGACCTCTTCTCCTCCCCAGTGCATGAATTTCATATGCCAGGCCTCTAGTTCTTTAATTAAAATGAAATAACATCAGCTTAGGATTTATCCAATGTAATTTACTTGTCTCTTATAATTAATTTCAGTTTAATATTTTTCATATCAGAGTTTCAATATTATAGGATTACAGAAATTACAAAAAGTACATCATTAACTTCCTAGGAAGCTAATTTCTCCCCCTTTAGTCATGAATTACTTTTAATTAAATTTATTGGCATGACGTTGGTTAATACGATTATATAGGTTTCAAGTGTACAATTCTATGATACATCACCTAGATATTGCATTGTGTGCCCACTATCCAAATTTAAACTATCTTCTGTCATCCTATATTTAATCCCTTTATCCTTAACAAACTCTCAGCCCTTTCCCAGACCCCACACTGTTTTCCGTGTTTGAGTTTTTATTTGTTTTTCTTGTTTGTTCATTTGTTACTTTCAGTTTATATCCCACATATGAGTGAGATCATGTGGTTCTTAACTTTTTCCAAACAAGCTAATTTTTAAAGGTTAAGGCATTACAGATTCTTTCCTCATTTCTATATTATTGATGTTTATAATTATGTACTATGCAGGAAAAACAAAAACAAAACACAAAGAAAAGTCACCTGTGGTAAAGGACTTATTTTTGTTTAAATTCCTGTATTCATTTTTTAAGTATATTTTTACTGATTTCAGAGAGGAAGGGAGAGGAAGAGAGAGATAGAAACATCAGTGATGAGAGATAGTCATTGACCGGCTGCTTCCTACATGCCCCCCCAATGGAGATTGAGCCCACAATGTGGGCATGTGCCCTTACCAGGAATCTAACAGGACCTCCTGGTTCATAGGTCAATGCTCAACCAGTGAGCCACATAACTATTTATTTAAGATAAAGTAATTACCTTTGAGACCATGCAAATATTAAAAAAAATCACTATGGTAGGTTCTACTTAATGTATACAAATAATAATTAGGTTAAGATATTGATAATATCAACTCTAATAAGAGGTATTAAAATTTAAAATAAGTTAATAAGCTAATATTTCTATTATATTAAGTATGTTATAGGAATATAACATACTTTTCTAAAAGTTAATAAATTACTTTTTTCTATTATCTAAAGTATGTTATAGGAATACTAGTGGCATGGTGCACAAAATTCGTGTGTGGGGGATTCCCTCAGCCCAGCCTGCACCTTCTCCAATTGGAGACCCCTTCGGGATGTCCAACTACTGGTTTAGGCCCAATCCTGCTGGCTCTTAACCACTCACCTGCCTGCCTTCCTGATTTCCCCTAACTATCTCTGCCTGTCTGCCTGATCACCCCTAACTGCCCTCCCCTGTCAGCCTGATCTCGCCCCCAACTGCTCTTCACTGCTACCTGATCTGACCCCCAGTTGCCTCTGCCTGCCTGATCACTCCTAACTGCCCTCTCCTGCTGGCCTGATCTTGCCCCCAATGGTCCTCCCCTGCCTGCCTTGACCCCCACCACCATGACTTTGTCCAGTAGGAAGTTGGACATCTGGGAGATGGCCAGTTGACCCAGTCTAATTAAGATATTACTCTTTTATTAGTATAGATAGATTATATAGGATAGGATTGCTTAAATGGGTAGGTGGATGCTTTTTTCACCAGGAGGAAATGCTCTTGGCAGACAAAAATACATAATCCATATAGCTAGACTGATAACCAGCCATATGCACTAAACTGCCAAACAGGTCATTAAAAAATTGAACTGCTTTCTTACACCTTACACCAAACAGCTGTTGCCCTTAAAACTCCTCCTCAGCCTCTACCTTAGGTTCTGCCTTTGCATTTCACCCAGATTTGGTTCTGATTGGTTGATTTCTATGCAGTCAGCATCTCCGGGCCTATCTCCCTGCCTGATCAGAGAGGCAGGTCTGATCAGCAGCCCCAGTGGAGGCCCCAAGAGAAAGGTGGACGTGGTGCTGGCCAGGCCCCAGAGAAAGAGAGAGGCAAGTGCTACCTCAGAAGCTACAGATGAGACCCTGCTTCTCTCTCCAGGCCTCTCTCTGGGCCTGATCCACAGTCCCCTCAGCAGTCAGTGCTGGGTCACCACAGCAACCCAGCTCTGACTACAGGACTGACTTCTGGTTAGTCAATCCTTCAGTCGTTTTGGACGTTACGGACCCTGGGTTTTTATATAGTTGGAGTTTTTATTAGCCATCTAGAAGTAACCTGTCTTGTTTCATTTATTTGCTTTTAGAGTTCAGAGGGTTAAGGAAAAGAGAATAACGTAAAATGCCAAAATAAAATAGCAAAACTTACTAAAGCTTTAAAAGTAATCAGTCAGTAAAAGGAAAAGGATTTAAACTACCTTACTGATGTCAAAAGTGTGACAGTATGTGGTAATTCCATATCAATAATATCTAATAAGATAGATACATGTTCTCTTCGAGATTATTAGATGCTGATAGAACTCTGAGAACACTTATTTATTAGATAATAATTAGCCAGATGGCTAACACAAATCCCATAAGTTAAAAACATTGTGGCAGATGAGTTCATAATAGCATGAAAGTCATTACAAGTTAGTAAATTTCAAAAAACACAAAGTAATTTGCAAAACAAAATTCTTTATAATCAGTGGATGTATTCTGGTTAACATACTTCCATTAAAAGTTACTATTTCCAAGAGGGTTAATATAATTCTATTTATGTATTCACAGTGGAATTATCTCACAGAAATGTCATTGATAAAATATCAAAGATTTGGTGATTATTAACAAGAAAAATGCGTTAAAATTCAGGTTTTCCCCCACTGTGTTGAAATTCAGATTAGATCATTATCTTAATTTCTCCATTTTCAAGCTAATCTTTGCACCGCTGATTTTCTTCATTCATTCATTTAGGAAACATTATCATCTAACTATTATAGGCTGTAACTGAGGTACTGGGAACACAAAGACTAATACATTTAAATATATTCAGACAAATGTAGGGACAATGTGTTATTATTCATATAATTTAATCAATACATACTAGAAACCTGAATAATTAATTCCACCTCAGTTCTATTTTTTTCATAGGAATTACTTTAGATCATTTATTACAGAATTATTTCAACTTTTCACCTAATTTTCCTGACTTGAGTTTTAAAATATGAATACTTTAATATGGATGAGTTAAACAAATTTATCCCCATTTGAAAGCATAGTCTCAGGCTCTGCTGTGTAAAATAAGCCATAACTTTTCATATGATTATTGAATTCCAGACGTTCTAGATAAAGCTCTGAAGTGTATTTTATCCAACCTTGTAAGATATGTTGGTATTTCTTCTATAACCTCCCCTTTGGGGATAGGGATGAACTAGGAAGGTTGATTTAGGTATTTGAAATATGGATGACAGTTGGGCAAGAAAAGTGAATGAGAATTGGTTTAGAAGAAAAATAACTTTTCCTTTCAGTTTTGCTGAAGGCTGGCTGTGATTATTGGTAGAAGCTAAGTCAAATAATCAAATATAAAAATTGCAGTGACTCTAGAATAAATTGCTGGGCACTTGAATTTGAAAGCTCTTCTGTTTGATTTAATGTAGTTGAGTTCTGCCTGTATATTAAAGAAGATGAACTAAACCACTGCAAGCACTTTTGTAAGCTTATTATTCCTACACTCCCCCATTAGTAATTTTAGGTGACAAAATAAAGATGAGTTAATAAAAATATTCATATGGTTTTCAATTATATTGTGATTGCTTTTATTGTAGTGTTAAAATATTAGAAGGGTTCTCAGTAAGATACGTAGTTTATTTATCTGCTTGTTGCAAGAAATATGCCTAACCAAGCCGAAAAAATAATTACAAATATATATCTTGTGAATCATTTACTCCTGGAGACACTGCTCCATATAAAGAATGACTCCCTCAAAAATCTACAGTGACTGTATGTTAACTTCAGGATTAAGACCAAGTCTAGTGAGCTGATATTCCACTCAATGTAACTACAGTGTACACCCAGTCACTTTTTAAAAACCTATTTAAATTTGAAATATATTCTCATTAGCTACTGCTATTGTTCTGTTCATACTATTTTCAGATATTCAGGTGTATGCATGGTGTCTTAAATTTGCTGCATGCATTTCAGGCTTCATTATTTTGCTCACATTGATTCCTCTAATTGAATTCTGTCTGTTCTCTTCCTTCCCTATCTAAATTACTTTTCAAGATCTATTTAAATTTTATCTTCTTAGACTAAGTCTGCCACACTCTTTTGCAGAATCTTTCAGCATCAGTTTATCTGGATGTCACCACTATAACATTTACTATCATTATGTCAATGTCAATTCATGGAAAATCTTTATATTTTATATTTATTTAGTATAATTAGAGATAATAGCAGTAATATCCCATGGGGTTGTTGTGAAGATTAAATTAACTAATGCCTGGAAAATATAAACATGTTACAAGTGTTGATTCTGTTGCTGCTGTTATTAATGTTATTTAAAGGCTACTAGAGGCCCAGTGCCACCTCTCACAGTCTGGGAGTCCTCAGGGACAGGAGGAGACCCAGTAATCAGGGGAAGGCGATGCCCCCATCACACCTCTGCTGCTGCCACTGCCAGCAGCACAAGCCTCGGCCAGCCCCAGTTACCTGAGCCTTGGGCTGGCCCTGGGTGGCTGCGGGGCTGAGGGGACTGGGGACTCTGGATGTAGGCACATGGCAGGGGTGGGGCCAGCCTTGCTGTGTACCTCCACCTGGCAGGGCTGAGGGCATTGGACGCCACCTTGGGGCTGTGGGTGCCACCATCTTTGAGGGTGGGGCAGCCAATTAGCATATTCCCTCCTTATTGACTGTGGGCACCACCATCTTTGTGATGGCATGAGGGTCAATTAGCATATTCCCTTTTTATTAGGATGTGTCAACATACTATTGCATGATATTATTTCTTAGCTATAATTAATCATTTGTATATGTGAGTGACATATTTCACCACTGCATTTTAAGCTACTTGAGGCTAAATAAAATATAAGAAATAATTATATGATACTTTAAATTGCTTTGCATGTCACATAATAGGAGTCCAAAAAAATTTCCTCAATCAACAAGTATAATTATGAATGAAAGACCAAACAAAGAAATAAATATTCTTGTATCCCAACTTGTTCACATGAATTAATTCTATTCTCTTCACTCACTTTTCTTCAGATAATTATTTTATAATAATTTTATTTTTATAAATTTTGTTTATTGTTATACAATGTACTGCAAATGATTTCCTTTATGTCACCTATATGAATGTAAATGAATAGTAAATATTTCTTATGTTTTATGAACTAGAGGATATTAGCATTATTAGATAAATTTTAAACCACAAATTTAACACTTAATTTATTAAAATAGTGTATACCTGGAGCAAGAAAAATGTAGTTATTTTATATTATGTGGCTTAGGTAGAAACTTTATTTATAACAATTAAAGCTCTGAATATGGATTTAACAAACTTATAACATTAAAAACATCATGTTTTTCTAAATTTATATTAAGTCAACAAAAGGATTAACCTGCAGGGTCATGTTGAAGATTTCTATAGGTCGCTTGTATTAGCACACTGGCAGCCATGGAGCTAGATATGCTGAAAGAACTAGGGTTGTGATGGAGGTTGGAAAAAAAGATGAAGAGAATAAAACACAATTTCACAAAATGAAAATTTAAAAAAACAAACAAGAATAGCAGTCTTCTTTCCACTAGGCAGGATCCATACTCTGCTCAGTAGAATTATCAGCAGTTGACTTAGCAAACATTCTGGCAATTTTTGTGACAATCAAGTATTTGTTGTCTTAACATTGTTTTACCATGTGAAAGTACATGCAGTAATGACCACCAGACATTGAATCTGTATTATGTTGTATTTACCTGCCAAACATTTAACATTAGATAGATTGGAGGTCCAATTCATTCTCTACATTTGTCCGATCTGCTTTGTGCACTAAGACTTAGACCTGTATTGACTCATTTGTGGGCTCCTTTGCCCTCCTAATTTTCTCTAAGAGTATCAAGGGCAAGAGATTGGAGTGGGGCAAGAAAAGTGACTTGGTATTATTTATTTCCTTGGCACCCAATCTGCAGAGACTCAGCAGGCTGCCTATTTCCCTTGACCAAAGGTCTCAACTCCTGTCATGTAGCCCTATCATCAAAGTCTCCATTGTCATCAGATTCAAGTGATTGCTCATTCTGTTCTCAGCAAAAAAGTGTAAAGGGCCCCTTTGTAACTATGCCTGAAGTCCTATGCTTTCCCTTATAGTTCCATGTTTTGCCCATATATTGTAAATAGTCCCTTTGACAGTTTTTTTTTTCAAAGTATACTACTTTCACTGTTCCATCTATTTTCTGCTGGAATCTAAATACACTAGATGAGTAGATAGAGAGTTCTTAATTATTGGAATCTATGATACTAGTGGGTTTATATTTTAAAATGCCCATTATGTCTATACATGACGATGTTTTCAAAATTTTAATGCATTTATCTTTTAACATTATTGTATACTAGAGGCACAGTGCACAAAAATTTGTGCACTCAGGAGGGGGTCCCTCAGCCCAGCCTGTGCCCTCTCTCAGTCTGGGACCTCTCCGGGGATGTCCACCTCCTGGTGTAGACCCACTTCCCAGGCAATTGGGCCTAAGTGCAGTCAGATATCTCTCTGGCAGCCTGGGAGCCCTCAGGGGATGTCCACTTGCCAGCAGGGAGCATGCCTATGCTGCAGTCCAACATCCTTAGCGCTGCTGAGGAAGTGGGAGAGGCTCCTACCACCACCCCTGTACTGGCAGCCATCAGTCTGGCTTCTGGCTGAGCAGAGCTCCTCCTGTGGGAGTGCACTCACCACCAGGGTAAGCTCCTGCATTGAGCGTCTGCCCCCTGCTGGTCAGTGTGTGTCATAGTGACCAGTCATTCCCAGTGGTTCTGCTGTTAGGGTCAATTTTCATTACCCTTTCATTAGATAGGATAGAGGCCTGGTGCATGGGTGGGGGCTGGCTGGTTTGCCCTGAAGGGTGTCCCAGATCAGAGTGGAGGGCCCCTAGAGTTCCTGGCCAGCCTGAGTGAAGGGCTGAGGGTCATTTTTCAGACTAGCCACAGCCCCTTCAGGGTGGGATCCTTGCTGGGGTGCCTGGCCATCCTGGGTGAGGAGCTGATGGATGTTTGCAGGCTGGCCAAGCCCCCCAACAGGAATCCTCACCCATGAGGGCAGGACCATCCTGGGTGAGGGGCTGATGGCTGTTTTCAGGCTGGCCGCAGTCTCCAGCGACCCAAGCTCCCAGCCAGGAGGCTGGCTGGAAGCAGGTATCTGGGATTTATTTATCTTCTATAATTGAAACTTTGTTGCCTTGAGTGGAGGCCAAAACCAGCCTAAGCAGGCAAGAAGCTTAGCTTCCTCCATCACCGGGGCAAGCAAGCCTCCTGTTTCCTCTAGCTCCGTGGCTGCCGGCCACCATCTTGGTTGGGTTAATTTGCATACAGTTACTCTGATTGGCTGATGGGCGGGTTTTGGGATATAGTGGAGTGACACAATTAGCATATTTCTCTTTTATTAGATTAGATGTTAATAAGTATGGCACTAAGGATAGTTAATAGTCATTGTATATTTATAGCTGTCAGGCATTGCATTAGAAGGCTTGAGCACATTAGTTTTCAGCAGACCTATGAAGTACATAATGTAATTATTCTCCTGTAAAGATGAGAAAGTTGAGACTTGCAGAGGTCAAGTACTTTTTCAAGGTCACACAACTGGTCAGTAGTTTGTAAGTAAGATTTAAACCAAGGCGGTATGACTCCATGCTTGAACCAATATATAATACCAAGTAGTATTAATGTATTTTACTGGATAAGTATGTCAACAGGCAGAATAAAATTAATTAATTAGGAAAAAAAAAGTATTTATCACAATGTAGTTGCCTATTGTAGATGTCACATAAACAATGAACATTTTCATGTGTTTTGAATTATAACAATAGTTAAAAAGAGAGTAGCATTTGAACAATTTTTAAAAGAAATGTGAGGCAGTATATCATGCAGTAATGCAACACATAAATGGTATGAAACTTTTAAAACCTAAAGAACTGTACCCAACACTTAAAAAAAATCTTCTATCTATATTTTTAGAAGCCATTTAATTCTGTTTATTTAGGGCCCATAGCAAAACTGAATAACACACCAGAATTGTGAATAAAATTTTCTCTACTTGATGATATGCTGTCATATAAAGTGTGGAAAGTAAATTTATTTTGCTAAAAATCACTTAAAAGGAAAAATCATAAAACTTTAACTCTTACATAAATAAGCAGTAAAATAATATGAAAGTACAAGGTATATATTTTCTTCAAAAGTTTCACAATTGTTTTTTCTCTTTTTGTACTAATCGTATCAAATTAAGAAATTCATAGGCAAAATTTTAGTGTATTGATATCTACCCCATATTCTAAAAATAGGGTTTCCTCTGGATCGGTCTAATCTTTAAATTTTTTTCTGTTGAATTTAGGCCTAAGAGGAAGGATTAATTCACAAAACTATTATGTTCCGCTGAAGTGATTACATTCAGATAGACACCGAATAGGTATACAAACAGCTATTCTTAAAGGGGTACACTAGTATTTAAATGGCCACATTAACTGGTACAGCCACTATTTAATCAAGTAGAAAGTGTAAGTCTAAACCAAATGTTTAAATTGTTTTGCTTGTCCTCACAGGGGAAATTCTACCTTTGTAAATAGCATTAGTTTATATGAGGGATGAGCAGGAAGTATAGGAGATGAACTATAG
>PVJC01034580.1:0-18720 GCA_004026665.1 Murina feae | reverse complement strand
AGGTGGAGCGGGAGGAGGTGGAGGTGGAGGAGGTGGGGGTGGGGATGGGGGTGGAGGTGGGTGGAGGTCTCAATTCAGTTACTTTGAGCCCTGCACAGCTCCCAGGAAGAAACTTCAGAAATTCAGTCATGAAACTGTTCCCAAGGCCAATCTGGTGGACATCACATTAGCCCCAAACTAGCATCACTGAAGGTCTTGTTGTTTTTTTCTTGTCGTTTGTTTTCAGTTTTTAAACTAAATTCCTACTTTGTGTTGTTTGTAGTAGTGAAAAGTTGAAATCAGAAATTAACAGTAGCAATAACACAAGTCAGCAGTAATATTTACACTTCCCATAAAAATTATTAAAATGTCCATTGGTGGCTGGTAATTTTCTTTCTTCTTAGCCTGTCAACATAAAACAATGTGATTGGCTACAAAAAAAAGGTTGGATTTTTGAAATGTTAGAAGATTCTAGATCTTTTTCCTTCATTTTTTCTTTTGTTTGTTTTTTTTTTTCTCTTTTTACAGAAGCAATGCTTGTTTATCAAAAAAGTATAATCTAAGCCACTTATAAAAGGATCGTTTAAATCCTTGGTGTGGAATCTTCCAGATCTCTCTGTATATACACACACACATACACACACACATTTCCAAAGTCATTTATTGCATCTAAATACTACAGGGAAGTCGGAGCTGGTTTATCGTTTAGAAAGATCACCGTGCATGGTTCGATGGGAGGCTAGCCAGCCCTTTCATTCCTGCTCCAACCCATTCCCACTGGGGGTGTCTGCCTCACATCCCACCGTCTTGCTGCCTCTCGGGGAGGATGGTCTCAGGGTTTTAATCATAAGTTGCACAGGTTCTGGAGGGGGTGCGGTGCGGCCTGGACCAGGTGGCATCCTGGGGCCAGGTGGTGACTCTTCCTGCCCCAGCTCACGCTGCAAGCTCAATAATATCTGCCTTTTCTCCTCGCTTTCTTCTCAGTAAATCTCATCAGGTCATCGAGCTTACTGTTGATCTTGTGCAGGTAGAACTGGAGCTCAGAGCCTAGAGCATATTCTTTAAAAAAGAAGAGGGGTCCCCATGAAACCGGAGAATGTGGGACCGCCAGATGCCCTTCCTCACACGTGAACTTGGGGCAGTGTGTTTCATGCCTCTGAATCCGATTGGCTTCCCGCATCTTCACTGGGTCTGGCTCCAAGCTGGCCAGCTGCTGGTCTGCCAGGGGTGCCATGTCATAGGCGGTTCTATACTCCTGCGCCTCACTTTCTCCTGTGGTGCCAGTAGCCCTTCCTCGCCTTAGAGTACAGAGATGTTTCCCGATACATTGCCCATGGTCTGTATCTGACCAGTGTCTTGCGTGGGAACGGCCCTTAGTTCTCAGGTCCTTCCTCACTGAGGGTTGGTCATACTCTAGGACTGTGAGATGCAGAGCTAGGAGACAGCACGTGGGCCACACAACCAGCTTGACTGGGGACAATCACAGCTACACAGAAGGTGGGCCTGATGCCACGTCCTCTGCTCCCCTATCGACAAAGGCAGGCCACCACTCAGGTGCCTCCAGTGCGGGTGTGGGAGGAGGCCCTCTTACTGTGAGTCACAGCTGTCATCCCAGGCAATGAGAATCAGAAAGGCTACAGTGGACTCCAGGCAAACAGCGACAGGGAGTGCTGCGGCCCAAGAGGTCCCGGTATCGGGGACATGTGAGCTCCTTCATGAGGGTACATTGGAGGGACATCCCTGCCCCTGCCGATAGAGCATTTGAGATGTGGCCTGTGGTGAACTGTACAGTCTCCCTGTGGCAGGAATAGTGCAGCCCTGGCCAGGTGGCTCAGCTGGTTGGAGCATCATTCTGTGCACTAAAAGTTTGCAGGTTCAATTCCCGGTCAGGGCGCATCCCCAGGTTGTGGGTTTGAGCCCTGGTCAGGGTGCATAGATGAGGCAACCAATTGATGTTTCTCCCTCACATTGATGCTTCTCTCTCTCTCCACCTTCCTCTCCCTCTAAAATCAATAAAAATATATACTCAGGTGAGGATTGGAAAAAATAGTGTCAATTTTGATTTGGGAAAACTGGGGAACCTGGCAAAATTAGAACAAGGAGACAGATTGAGTCTAAGCTCCCTGTGGCTAGCCTGCGAGCAACTGGACCTGTTTAGGAAGATGCCAGCATTTTGAAAAAGGAAGCGTTCCTGCTAATATCTCCTAGAGCAGCGGTTGCCGACTTGGTAGTCTGTGAGGTCTGAAAGGCTGGTGACCGCAGGTCTGTAGTATAATATGGGGAAACTATAGGCCTGGTGCATGAAAATACATGCACCGGAGTTGGGGTCCCTCAGCCCTGCCTGCCCCCTCTCACAGTCCTGGAGCCCTCAGGGGCAGGAGGTGACTCGGTGATCAGGGGAAGGCGATGCCCCCATCACACCCCTGCTGCTGCCAGTGCAGTATAATATGGGGACATTATCATTATAGCTGGCATCGTTATTTTTTCTCTTAGTATCATATTGGAGGAGCAGACTGATGCAAGGGAAATCAATAAATGAACCAGGAAGGAAAGGTGGGGAGGAAAGCATATTTTGAGGAGGGGGCTAGGTACAGAGACTTAAACATCTTAAAAGAGACAGGTAAAGCTGGGGTAATATTGATTGGAAACCAATTCCATTGTGTTAGGGTGTAAGGTAGAGACAGAGCAGACAAACATAAAGATGGGAGAACTGCAGAATATTTATATTCTTACAACCACAGAACCGAAGTTGGAGCTTGACCCAGTGGATTAGCGGACAGCCTCCACCCACACCCAGCACCCCGGTGTCAGCGCTTGATCCCCAAGAAAATGTGGCTAACAGTGTGGCCCACCCTACCTTGAGAGAATGTATAGGAGGAGCTGAGGTGGCTTGGGCTACAGACTAAGATAAAAGTGTGTGGGGAATGATTTAGGCTGGGTTACATCAGGTTAACTCGGGCCTACACTCTCATGGGAGTGCCTGCATATTGCGGATATCTTGCTTCTCCTATCGTCTGGCCAGGACCGGGCAGGTAGTAAATCATACAGCAGCCCATCCTCATCGCCTCCTCAGTTCTAGTCACTGGCATCGCTGCCTGGACTAGGAAAATGAGTCGCCCCCTTTGCCACGCCCAGTTCACGTGGGTCCATCTGAGCCTCCTGCTGCTTAGCTGACTCTCCTCCCCTCTCGGTTGCCAGGAGCGGCCTACCAGAGATGGAAGAAAACAGCAGTCCACAAGTTGCAAAGAATAAATGAGTTGATCTTACTATTATTAGAGGGATCCACGAAGTTGGCCTCCACCACTCTGTCGTTCAGGAGCTGGGTCTTGCGGTACACATTGTGGATGGTCTTGTTCTGGTGATCCAGTAAGGAATTCTCTAGCTTCCAAATCTGTAGGCAACAGGAAGGGACTTGTGAAGAGGTAGAGACACATGGTGATTTGAAAGAGTTTAGTTAGAAGTGGGACTAAATCTCGGCCTTGTGTAACCCTGATAAAGCAACTGTGAGATCTCAAGGCCAGAGGAAGTTCTGGGTGCTACCTGTCAGGCACAGGACACGCATCCATTTATGCTTCCAGAAATCTCTCTTAATCATTTTCTGTGAGTATTAGGCCCACAGTAGAAAGAGGAGAGAGAAGTAAGCAGAGACATGCCAAGCACCCAGCTGGATGTTTATTTTCCTGAAACTATCTGTACCCATCCACATCCTTCAGCGCCATTTTTGCTGAGTGTATAATTCTAGGTCAGCCATTCATGTCTCCTGGTGCTTTGAATGACGACTTCTCTGCTTTCTGACTCTCACTGCTGCTATGTGGACTCGACCGTCAGTGTATTCCTGCCCTTTTAACTTTCCCCCTCTGGCTGATGTTTACTTAAATTGTTTTCTTTGTCTTTGATTTGTGTGTGTGTGTGTGGTTTCACTCTGATATGGTGTGTGTGTGTGTGTGTGTGTGTGTTTTAAAATTCACACTGAGCCCTAGCTGGTTTGGCTCAGTGGATAGAGTGTCGGCTTGTGGAGTGAAGGGTCCCAGGTTTGAGTCCAGTCAAAGGCACATGCCCAGGTTGTGGGCTTAATCCCCAGTGGGGAGTGTGTAGGAGACAGCCAATCAATGATTCTCTCTCAATATTGATATTTCTATCTCTCTCTTCCTCTCCCTTCTCTGAAATCAATAAAAATATTTTTTTAAAAAATTTTTTTTAATATATTTTATTGATTTTTTACAGAGAGGAAGGGAGAGGGATAGAGAGTCAGAAACATTGATGAGAGAGAAACATTGAACAGCTGCCTCCTACACACTCCCCATTAGGGATGTGCCCGCAACCAAGGCACACACCCTCGACCAGAATCGAACCTGGGACCCTTCAGTCCGAAGGCCAACGCTCCATCCAGTGAGCCAAACCAGCTAGGGCTAAAAAAATTTTTAAATAAAATTTACGTTGACTCATTGGGCTTACTGAATATATGATTTGGTGTCTTTCAACTTTTCTGAAAATTTGTCAGCCAATATTCCTCAAATTGGACCTCCTCTCTATGCTACCTCCCTTCTCCTAGAGTTTCAACTAGTTATTTGTTGGATTTTCCCACTATATTCTCTGTCTCTTGACTTCTTTTTCAACTCGTTTTCTCTTTGTGTTTCATTTTAGATAATTTTCTCCACTCTGTCTATTAAATGCATTCACTCGTTTTTACTATCTTTTCAATTCTAGAAATTCTATTTGGTTCTTTTTTTTTTCAAGTCTGTGTGGTCATTTTTACACTTTTTGTTCTTTTATCATATGTAAAACTCATTTTAAACATGCTTATACCTATAATGTAGTTTTACATATATAAACATTCTTATTGTTATATTAACTGATATTTTGCTATCTGAAACTTATGTAGTTCTATTTCTGTTGACGCTCACTCATAGTGTCTTTTTCTTTGTGTATTTTGTGATTTTGTTTCTAACTAAGCTCATTTCCAGGAACTTTGTGGAAATTCTTCAATATATGGATTTAAGGTGCACTTTTCCAGAGATCATTTGCATTTGATTCTCTTAGGTGCCTGGGGTACCTCCAACTTCTGGTTGGTAATATCTTTGTGTGTGGGTGTGGGTATGGGTCTCCTTGAATATGGGTCTCTCCTGGGATAGGGAAATGAAATGTTATTTCCTGAGGAAGAATACCACCCGAAAGGAAATGTCAACTGTGCTTTGCACCCTCAGTACGTCTGCCCTTTCTTTAGCTCAACAAGTCTCTCTGCGCCTATGCTCTGCTGGAGGACAGATGACTGCTACGGTGCTTCTCAGAGGGCTCCAGGAATTCTCAGTGGCAGAGACCTACATGTCACACTGTCCTTCTTGCACAAAGCCACTGGGGACGCCGAAATGCAGGCCCCGTGAGGCCGGGATTTTGTACTTCAAGGGCCTATAGCAGTGCCTCTGAGAGTAGCACCCAGTGAGTATGTGCCTGCACTGTGCGACTCCCTCCTCTGGCCTGGGTCAGGCTCCGTCCTTTTGCGGCATGAGCTAAGGTTCCTTGGGCTCTGGGATGCCTGTTTGCCCGTCTCTGCCACAGCACCGGTAAGATCACCCCTGGCAACAGAGGGCAGCCCAGCAGCCCTGTCCATGGACAACACCACAGGAGTGGGATTTGGGGGAGCACGCTTGCTAGCCAGGCAGTCAAAAGGGGAGCCCTGAGTGAAGGGCTCCGCGTGGTACCTGAGCCCTGGAGAGCTGCACGAAGTCGGCCAGCAGGAACCAGCGGACGTTCTCCGTGCAGGGAGGGGTGGTGAGGGAGCCCCAGTAGCTGTAGTAGAAGCGGAGGTTTGCAGGCAGCATGTCCTGGATGTCAAGGCCGCTCAGGATGGTGCTCTGTCCTAACAGGGGAGACCACAGATGGAGACCGTTAGGGACTGCCACGGCCCCTCGAGGGGACGCTCAGCTCAGAGCTCGCCCCCTTCAAGCCTCCTGACCACGCGGAGGGGCACACGCTGACTCCTGGGAAACATCTCCCCAGTGTCCTGCTTCCTGCAGGATGAAGAACAGAGGCCTCCTCCTGGCCGGTTCTCCATCCTGCAGGCTCCTCCTCCTCGGTAACAAGGGAGCGGTGGGTAGGGTTGCTGTGGGGGAAGGGGCATGTGTTTACAAAATGCTGGCATGGACCCGCACACAGGCCGGTGCTCATGCGTGTAACCTATCACCTTCGTCGCCCTGTCGGGAGAGGCCAGGGCAGAGGAATTTCGGGAGAGAAGAGGAAGCGTGAGGTGAGCATTCTGGAGAGGGGGCCCGCCAACACCCGGAGGGAGGAGTCATCTAAGATTTCTACCAGGGCAGCTTCAGGACCTGTTCACATTTATGGCTACAAATAACAGAAATCTCCGTGCTACGTCTGTTTCCGCCATATTAAGCTGTGGCTGCAGGCTGGGCATTGGTCTGGGCTTTGGCAGGTGATTGGGGGGGGAGGCCGAGGGCGTGGAGGGCGTTTGTTGGAGTGAAGGCCCTGGAATCTGCGAGGTGAAGAGAGATGAAAGGCATGAGGCTGACTGGTGGTGAGAGCCAGGAGGCCGGCAGGAGGGGCGAGAACAGAAATGGCCAAAGTGAGGTGCGCAAAGCCAAGCCCTCAAAGCTGACGTGGTTATTGCTCAAGGTCCAGGGTTGGCTGTGGGGGTAGGCGATCCCCCTCTGACAAGAACTGGTCTCCCGGAGGCAGAGGACAGGAAGTCCAGCCCCCAGTCTGCGTGTCCAGGCACAACGATGATGGGCTTCTGTCTAGAGATTCATCTCAGCTTGACGCCCCTCTCTCGGGGCCAGGATCACCCTCCCAGCTGGGTCCTGGGGGGAGAGCACTTAAGTGGAGATAGCGCTGGCCATCCAGAGGTCCCAGTTGTGGGATGGACAGGTAGGTTATGGACAGGCTCTCAGCGGGTTCGAGGCCTGAGCCAACAGCAGGGCTTGCCGGACAAGGAGACCTTGCACAAGGAGGGTGCTCACCCTTCGCAGGGCTCATCTGACACCCTCCCCACCAGCGCCACCCTTCCCTGCCCTCGCGCCCCCGCTCCCCACCACCACCACACACTCATTCTTCCTCCCTCGTGCGCCGCTGTTGGCCTCCCTTACCTGCATGCCTGACATTTTCCAAGTGAGAAAGGAAGTTGCTGTAATACGTGTTTTCTTCGTAGTCCTTGACCTGCAGGACAAACACACAGCAGTGACCTCAGCAGAGAGAGACTGGCCCTGTCCCTTCGGGTCCACCTGTCGGTCCCCTGGCTGATTGGGCAGAGTTGTGAGGGCCGAGAGGGGTACAATCTGGCTTCCCAGCCCCTTCCAGGCAGACAAGCTCTGAAGCATTTTGGCAACTTCATGGCAAGGACCCCGCCAGGCCCTGACCGCTCCATCCTGCCCACTGCCAGGGCACTCTTCTGGTTTTGGATGAGTGTTGACTTTTTTAACGTCAGAAAAGTTGCTTTGGGTGAAAAAGGTCTATTTTCAATAGTTCTTTCCCGTCAGTGGGTTGATCCACTTCTTCCACCGCACGTAAGTCCAGGTTTCTGGGATTTATAACTGCCCCTTGTTATTTGCTTTCTAAATGTGTCGTGTCTTTTTTTGTCCCTCCATTTCACCTTCTGTGTTCAACAATACTTCCGGTGTACCATGGAACCACATTTTCTTAGTGGTTGCTGTAGTGATTACAATATACAACTTACTTAAGTTGATACTAACTTCCATAGCAACTTTCATCCTAGCTGGTTTGGCTCAGTAGATATAGCATCAGCCTGCGGCCTGAGGGGTCCTGGGTTTGATTCCAGTCAAGGGCATTTGCCTGGATTGTGGCTTCAGTCTCCAGTAGGGAGCTTGCAAGAGGCAGCTGATCAATGATTCTTTCTCATCATTGACGTACCTCTCCCTCTCCCTCTCCCGTCCTCTCTGAAAGCATTAAAAATATTTTTAAATTATAATAATAAATAAAATAATAGCAACTTTCCTCCAATGTAGCTCCATTTCTTCCCCATTTTTTGTCAACTATAATTAAACCTACATATATTATAAACCCAACAATATAGTACCATTATTATTGCTTTAAGCTATTTTGTGGAGAAAGGGGGTGGTTGAGACAAAAAAATAGTATCTGTAGATGCTCTTTTGTCTGTACCCACTGATCTACCATTTCTGACACCTGCATTGCTTTCTATGGATCTGAGTTACTGTCTGGTGTCATTTTCTTTCGGCCCAAGCATTTCCTTTCATACTTATAAGAACGTCTGGTAGCAGTTATCTCGGTTTTTGTTTACCTGGGAATGTCTTTATTTCACCTCATTTTTGAAGAGTGGTTTAGGATATGGCTTCCTGGTTGTCTATCATTCCACTGCCTTTTGATGACTTGCTTCTAATGAGATGTCAGCCGTTAATTGTACTGCCAGTCTGTACATATAACAAATTCTTTTTCTCTTGTTGCTTTCAGTAGTTTGACTTTGATGTGTCTGGGTGTTTATCAGATGTGGGGTTTGTTGAGTTTCTTAGGCTGGTAAATTAATGTTTTTCATCAAATTTGGGGACATTTGGGCCATTGTTTCTTCAACTTTTTTTCTGCCACTTTCTCTGTCTCCTTCCCTTCTGGGACTCCCATTATATGTATGTTGGGACATGTGGTCTTGTCCCCATGAGTCTCCAAGGTGATGTTTGTTTTCTTTAATCTTTTCTCTCTGGTCTTCAAGATGAATAATTTATTTGTTCTGTCTTCAAAAGCATGGATTCTTTTGCTGCCTCAAATCTGCTTTGAGCTCTTGTGAACTTTTTCACTGTGTTCATTGTATTTTTCAGCTCTAGACTTTCCATTTGGTGCATTTTTACTGTTTCTGTTTATCTATTGAGACTTCCCTTTTGAGATCATTGGCATATTTTCCTTTAATTATTTGAACATGGTTTTTAAAAACTTTGAACATATTTATGATAGTTGTTTTAAAGTATTGACTATTAAATCACTCTCCATCCACTCAGCACCAGTTCTATTAACTGCTTTCTCTTCTCTAAAATATGGATCACACTTTCCAATTTCTTTGCATGCTCAACTTTTTTGGTTGAAAACTGGACATTTTAGATAATGCATAGTAGCAAATATGGATTCTGATTTTTAAAAATTGTGCTGAGGGTGTGTTTTTCGTTTGTTTGTATGTCTGTTTAGTAAGTTGCCTTGGCTTTATAGCATGATACATCTCCCCAGCAGTATGTAGCAGCTGATGTTTTTGCTCTACTCCGTTTTTTGGTATTTTGTTTTGTGTGGTTTTCTCTTTTTCCTAAAACCATGGAAAGGTATTCTCTCCTAGTTCTGGAGGCCAGACATCAGAAATCGCAGTGCCCGATGGCCACACTCCCTCTGAAGGCTGCAGGGGAGATGCCTCCTTGCCTCTTCCAGCTCCTGGGTGTTATAAGCAACCTGGTGTCACTCCAGTCTGCACTCCCGTTGTTACATGGCCTTCTTCTCTCCACATCCGCATGTGTCTGTCTCTGCTCAGTTCTTAAATATTGGTTTTATTTTTAAGCCTGGATTCCTAGGAGCCACCAAGGGTCAGCGGAGCTGTGGTCAGTCAAGGCTGTGAGCAGAGGTCATGCTAAATGCCCTGAGCCCTTAGATTTCACCCACCGCTGGTGGATCTGGGTGAGGGTCGAGAAGCACGAAGCCTAGCCAGTTCTCACGCTGGCCTCAGCGTTTGCCCCCACCTCCTGGGAAGCTTACAGTCCCTCTGTGACTCTCGTTCCCAGGACGTCTTCCATAAATTTCTGATTGCTCTGCCCTTGCCGCTCACCCCAACTGGGACTGCTCCGCAGGCTATCAGAGCTGCGAGTTTTCTTCGTTTTCTGTCTTTTCTTTCAAATTTGCTACATATACTGATAACCTTCCCCCCGCCCCAAAACCATGAGTTTTCAGCTTATACCCCGAATCCAGTCAGCCCCCTGCCCCAGGCAGTGCAGCTACTGGTGTTCCTGTCCAGCACCCACTGGTAAGCCACCTTGCTGACCGAGTTAGGGGTGGGGATGAGAAGCCCACCGGCTACCACTGCTCTTGCTCAAAATTGCCCAGCCAGTGTGGCCCAGTGTTTGAGCTTCGAACTATGAACTGGGAGGCCCAGTTTGATCCCCAGTCAGGGCACATGCCCAGGTGTGGGCTGGATCCCTGGTGTGGGGCATGCAGGAGGCAGCTGATCTATGGTTCTCACTCATCACTGATGTTTCTATCTCTCTCTCCCTCTCCTTTCCTCTCTGAAATCAATAAAAATACATTTTTTAAAAAATTCTAGCTACTTTTCACAAGTAAATACCTCTGTTTGTTGTCTGCCTTTGGTCCATTTCCAAAGCACTGATATGGTTGTTTGTGACCATTTTATCCAACTTAATACTTGTTTTGGGGAACCGGATTCAGCACTACTCCTTACCACAGAGCCGAAAGTCCCACCCTCCAGACTTCCTTAGACATTCAGAGGTGTCGCCTGCACCTGGTGGCTGCCAGCCTCCCCTTACCCTCCACCTGGCTGAGGTTCAGTCAACCCTCCGTGATCGCAGCTCCCTGAAGTCACCTTGTCCAAGTCACTGAGTTTGATGACACAGAAGGAACGTGCACTAAAAGTCTTCCCCGAGTCAGCATGTCCAAGGGCTGGGAGCTCAGGAATAGGGGAGCAGGGACAGGAAGGAAACCCCTGTCCACACTGAACGCCTGTGTGGACGCCGATCTGCACCTGCCCGCATGGGGCTGCGCCTACCTTGATGAGGGCCGCCAGCACGGCCAGGCCATCAGGAGCATCCTTGGCTATGTCGTAGCTTCCATATTTGGAATTGTAGTGAACAACGTGGATCTGTGGGAGCAAGACAAGGTGGGTAAGGGCCGTTCATGCAGACTCTGAAGGCTTCAGGTTTGTAGGGAGGAGGAAAGCAAAGAGGCTCCACCGCCCCCTCGGACTGTCCCACACAAACAATGCCACCCTCTGTCTCCCTCCGTCTAGGCCACAAGATCTGTCAGGTCCAGAAAAGTCACCCTGGCCGGTTCGCTCAGTGGTTAGAACATTGGCCCAAGGACTGAAGGGTCTCGGGTTTGATTCCACTTAAGAGCACAAACCTGGATTGCAGGCTTGATCCCTGCCCTGCTTGGGGCGTGTGCAGGAGGCAACCAGTCGATACGTCTCTCTCACATTGATGTTTCTCTCTCTCTCACCCTCCCTTTCACTCTCTCTATTAAAAAAAATTAATGGGAAAAGAAGAGACCAGAAAGTTCTCCAAGAACAGAAAGAGCATGAGTGGGAGTCTGGGAATGTGGCAATCCAAGGGCATTTCCCTGACCCCACCTCCCTCCAGGCAGAGAAGCTGGCAGTGTCCAGCGGGATCATGTGAGGCCCCAGGTCTCCTGAGGTCTCTGTGGACTAGACATGAGCACCTTGCCCAGGAATCCACTGTGAGCCTGTGGTCATCCTAAGGACAGGTCTGAGTAAGACAGGAAACCCGGAGAATCCAGCGCACAGAGACCCGGCCGAGTGGAGAGGGCTTGCCACACTGTGCAGGCTCTGACTTCTCTGGGAATGGAGACCTGGCCTGAACCCAGCACACAGCAGTGACCAATGAGTAGCGAACGAATGAAAAATAAACTCAACCTCCGGTGACATGACCATCACCACAGCAGAAAGTCTTTGGGGTCGTTTGAATAAGAAAAGGGACTATGGCCCTAGCTGGTGTGGCTCAGTGGGTAGAGCATCGGCCTGCGGACTGAAGGGTCCCAGGTTCAAGTCCTGGTCAAGGGCACATGCCCGGGTTGCAGGCTTGGTCCCCAGTGGGAGGCGTGCAGGAGGCAGCTGCTCAATGATTCTCTCTCATCATGGATGTTTCTATCTCTCTCTCCCGCTCCCTTCCTCTCTGACATCATTGAAAATATATTAAAGGAAGAAAAGAGAAGCGACTGTGGGGTCTGAGGGAGGCGGAGCTGGCGGGACCCACGCGGTACCTCAGCCACATATCGGAACCCGTCGATGGTGTGCTCCGAGCCGCTGATCTCGAAGGGCTCGCCGCCCCAGTGGAAGTGCATCTGCAAGGCGACATATTCAGTGCCCTCGGCCGTGGTCATGCGCATGGTGGGGGGCAGGCTGATCTGCACTGGAAGAGAAAATGGGGGAGGGGTGGGGGGAGAGGGGGCAGTGAGTGGTGCAGGCGGCCAATGGGTCAGGCCTCCCGGAGTGAGCGGGACAGACTGGCTAGCTGCCTCGAGCAGGGTCACCTGAACGGGCGTGGAGCTTGCCAAAGCAGAGCCATTCTACAGAGCAGCCCAAGCACCTGGGTAGCTGAATTATGCAACTCCTTCAAAGCACACGAGAGAAACCTGAGTCACGTGCGTCAGCTGTGAGCGTATTCTAGTTGGCAAGCTGAGGGGACCCCAAAGGAACGGGCTGCAATGTTCTGCAAACGCAGACCATGGGTGTTACGTGGTCTGGTCCAGATTTCCGACGGGGGGGTGGGGCTGTCCACACCAGCTTTTCCTGCCGACCTCCACCCCTTTTCTCAGAGGGAAGGGAACACAGGGGCTTCTCTTAAGCCTCTGAGAAATACTGGGCCTTCTGTGGGCACTTTGGTGAATCAGACTCCAGAGGGAAAAGGAGGAAAATCAGGGGCACAGATCAGGTGGGGCTGTGGCGTTGGCAGCACTGCCTCTGTCACCTGGATTTGCTGCTGTCACCTGGGCTTGCCTCTGGCTGGATCTGAGTGTGTGCAGGAGATGCTAACGGGGGCTGAGGGAGCAGCGGGGACAGAGGCTAAGGACACCTTTGGAAGAGCCTCCTCGATTCAGGGCCTAACGCCGGTCACCCTCCGGGCTGTGCTCTTGGGCAGCGGTCGCCAGGTTGTTCGCGGACCACTGGTTGGCGACCGCTGCTCTAGGTGCCCTGTGACCACCCTGGTCAGGAGCCTCGCCCTCCCCTTACCTGTATGGCCGTTGTTGATCATGAAGAAGTCGCCGCCCTGCGCCTCATAGCCGGTCAGGTTCAGCGCCTTCAGGGTGGGGTTGTAGCGCACCTTCTTCCTCTGCAGGTCGATGGGCGACTGTCTGTCCCCACCACAGGTGGGGTACTCCTCATGCCAGTGTGTCTCATCCGTCGCCCCCTCTGAGGTTGGAGAGAGCAAAGGGGAGCACAGGTCAGGGACCTCCCTGGGGCACCCCACTTAGGGCAAAGTTCAGAGCCTGCCACTCACAGCAGGGCCTGCCCAGCCAGGCCCCCAGTGGCCAGCAGGATGCCAGCAGGCTGCCTTATAGAAAGCAGATGCAGGGCCTCAGAAGGGGGTAGAAAGGGCATTTGAATCCACTCCAGGGACCCCGGTGTCTGGGCTTCCCTATGGCAGCGCCTGCCCTGCAGACATGACTTGGGGTGTGTGTGTGTGTGTGTTTAATATATTTTTTAATTGATTTTTACAGAGAGGAAGAGAGAGGCATAGAGAGTTAAAAACATGAATGAGAGAGAAGCATAGATCAGCTGCCTCCTGCACACCCCCTCCTGGGGATCAAGCCCACAACCCAGGTACATGGCCTGGGACAGAATTGAACGTGGGACCCTTCAGTCCGCAGGCCGATGCTCTATGCACTGAGCCAAACTGGTCAGGGCACATCTTGGTGTTTTGAAAACAGTGGTGGCTGCATGGCCTCAGTTTTCCCTTTGAGGGACGGACAGCTGACAAGTGTGTTAGTGGCTCCTTGGACTGGGACATCACTGAGCCCAGGACCTTCTGCGCACAGAGAGCATGGATCTTCCCATTTCCTCGGATGCCACGGGGTCCTACCCAACCCCCACCCCTGAGAATGACACGGCTCCACTCCCGCCGGCAGGACCTCCCACCTGCTTCCTGGCCCCAGTCCTGTCACCTGGTTCCCAGTACCTAACGACCAGGTATCGACTCGGGGTGAGAAAGGAAGCACCGGATTCAAAGATGAGCAAATAACTGGTTAAAACATATCAGAGCAGCTGGTTAGCATGGCTCAGGGGTGGAGCACCGACCTATGAACCAGGACGGCCCGGTTCCATTCCCGGTCAGGGCACACGCCTGGGTTGTGGGCTCCATCCCTAGTGTGGGGCGTGAAGGAGGCAGCCGATCAGGGATTCTCTCTCACGATTGATGAGCCCAGCTCATGGAAAAGGCACAGCTTGTGCTAAGGAGGACTTTGGGGCTTTGCGCAGCTTCTTGGCTTTGCAACAGAAAGTCCATTCTACGCTTCTCTACATGACGTCCAGACCAGGTTTAAACAATTCTCTCCAGGAGGCGGATGCACAGCTCAAGAGTGAAGGCCCTGGCCCAGGCCCCCGCCAGCACGGGGGGGGGGGGGGGGGGGCTCGGAATTCCCAGAGGCCCTTGCAGCAGCTGCCCCAGTCCTCCGGGCCCCTGGTGGCTGACTGCAGGCCGAAGACCCCGCAGCTGGGTTGTTGGCATTCCCTCTCTTCCTCGCCCTCCCAGCAGGGCCACGGCCTCGTGGGTTCCTCAGCCCAGCACCCAGTGGCCAGGGCTGGCCGGCCGCCCCGAAAGCTGGACCCCCTGGGTCTCCCTGCAGCAGCCCTAGTCCCGCTGCCCTTGACCTAACAGGACATAGGTCCGCCTGAATGGGTGCTTCCCACGTCGGGGAGGTGGGCTGTGCAGAGTGGGCCCCACACCGTGTCTGCTCCTGGGCCTGCGTCAGCCAGTGGCCCCCGGCGTCCTGTCGGGGCCCGTGTCTCGGGGCAGCTCAGAAAAGATGGACGCGGAGAGGCAAGCGCTCTCCGCACTGACACGGGCAGGAGTGCTTCGTGTCCAAGCCCCTCCCTATCCTTGGCTCCCACATGGGCTAAATGCCAGGGGCTTCCATTCACAGGTAAAAGTCAGGGCTCAGCGACGTGTAGATTCCAGTGTCAACAGGGTCCTAGCAACCGAGGGAGGGCAGCTGGGGGCCCCCAGAGGCCTGGGTGCCCGGGTCCTCAGCCGTTGGGACGTCCTGGGGCAGCCTCATCTCATGAGACAGCTGAGAAGAGTGCTCCCGGGCCCTGGAGGCTGCGGGCAGCCCTTGATTTCTTGTGTTTTTTTTAATCCTCATCGGAGGATATGCTTCTATTGGTTTTAGAGATAGAGGGAGGAAGGGAGAGAGAGAGAGGAACATTGATGTAAGAGAGAAACAGCTATTGGTCGCCTTCCATACACATCTCAACTGAGGATCGAACCCGCAACCTAGGTGTGTGCCCTGACCAGCAATCGAACCCACAGCCTTTGGTGTACGGGACGATGCTCCCACCCACTGAGCCACCCGGCCAGGCCAGCGGGCAGCCCTTTGTGACAACTTTATTTCCCACTCACAGACCAAGAAAGCAAAGGACAGCGCACAGGCTTCCAGGCCAGCCCGGGGGCAGGAACGTGTCAGAGCCCAAGGGCAGCAGGTGAGCCGGGGCCTGGGAAGGGCAAGCCGGTCCCTTTCCCTGCATCGCAGCTTCCGGGCGATGTGTCCCCCTCACCCCCAGCCCTGCGGTGGGGCTCACCTGTGTACGTCCAGTCCTGATGGGCCAGGGCTCCCAGGAGGAGCAGGGGCAGGATGATCAGAGTCCTCATGGCTGCAGGTCTGGAGTCAGGGCCGGCTCGGGGACGTTCTTCTTTTAAAAGCTCAGAGACCTGCTGTAAGTCACAATTTCCCACGTCTGGCTGGTTGGTCCAGCCTCGGGGGCACCTCCCACAATGGCCCTTCTGGCGCTCACGCGGCGGGCAGTGTGCGTGACCTCCTCCGTTGCGCAATGCCACGGCCAGTTAGCCTATAGGTTTGGCTGATCCATGTCCTGACTTGGGAAAATGCACGTGAAGGCCACACAGGGCAGCCTTTGTGGATGGGGACACCTGGGAGGGAAGGGCAGGGAGGGGGGGCGGGGGGGGAGGCTTCCCTGGAACGGAGCTGCTTCCGGCCCCTCGCTCCTGGCCAGCAGGGCTCTGGGGCCCGGCTAGAGGCCTGGCAGGGGCATCGCCAGGGCCTGCATACCCTTGCCAGGTCCCGCCTGACATTTCCTGTGTCTCGGCAATTGTCACCAGCCACCGCTGCTGACTGCAGCTGCCCTCAGCCAGGTACCTCGGGACACGACCTGCCCCCCCGCGCGTGGGCCTGGGATGGAGCCTGGCAATGGAGGCCATGGTGTCTTTGCCTCCCTCTGAATTCAGCAGCGAACCCTGAATCCCCCGCTCATGAGCACGTCCCTGGCTGTGCCTCCGGGCCACCAAGCTGCTGGGGCGCATGTGTCCCCATGAAATGCATCTGTTCCGACAACTGGGGTGAGTCCATCACACCCAAAGCAATGGAACATGTCCGAGCAAGGCGTGGCCTAACCTCCTGCGCCCGCTTGGGTAAACAGCCCTTGAACTGAGCCGACCCAGAGCCTTTCGATTGACACCTGCTGACAGGCCGAGAGCCTTTCGATTGACACCTGCTGACAGGCCGAGAGCCTTTCGATTGACACCTGCTGGTGCCTTCAGAGAGGGCACGGGTGCTTGTGCCCTGGCCCATACAACAGACAGCTACTCCAGAGCACAGAGCTGGGCCCCAGCCTTGTCCATCTCACCGCCAGCTCTCCCCCACCCCACCCCAGTCCAGGGATGCCCAGAGGGCAACATGGTGCGTGCATTCAGCATGGTGAGGGCATGAAGAAGGGCAAGGACTCGGAAGCCAGACAGACAGTGCACAGATCCCTGCCCGCCGCTCACCAGCTGTGGGACTTGGGCAAGTTACTCAACCCCCCTGTGCCCGCGTTTCCTGGGGTTCGGGGATGTGCCTCCCTCCTGGGGATTAACACGAATCTGTGTTGTTCTCAGAGCAGCAGCTGAGATGTGGCAAATGGCATTTTTATCTACTCGGACCCCTCATCCTATGGAGCGAGGATGTGATTTGTCATTGTCACCCAGGCTGTTCGTGAGGGAACTAGAGGCAAAAATGGAGGACTCCTCCAACCCGCGGAGCTCTTTTCCCCATTTGCCGGGTGAGAACCCCACTCTGCAGTCTGAGAGATAAGTCAGACCCTGCCCGCTGGGCCCGGCCCTGCCCAAGGGGCGCCTCGCAGATCCCGTGAGATCCCGCCTCTGCCGAGGACGCCAGGACGGGCCTCGACCTTCAGGCCGGCCAGGGATCTGCCCTCCCCCTGGCAGGAAAACACAGTGGAGCCGCCTGAGGTTTTTTTCTTGGGAATCGGACAGAGCTAATGCGCTGGAGCAGCAAGGTCACGATGTGGAGGAAGCGGGAGGTCTGTCTGGATGCACCAAGGTGGAGGGTGGCTGGAGAGAGAGGAGCTCACTAGGGCAAGACGGGGTCGGATGCTGCACAAGCAGGAGAGAGGAGGGGCCGCGGGAGGGAGAGGATGCAGGAGCAGATGCTCAGAAAGAGGAGGGCTCCAGGAACGGGCCCCACACAGGCCTGTGCTGGGGAGAGGGCGAGTGTCCATTGCCCATGGCTCCTGCCCCCGTTTCCCACGGAGACCCCCGGTCCTGCGCGTCACGCTCTGGGGAGCCTGGGGAGCCCTGGTGTCTTCAGTGCCCTGTCAAGTCCTCACAGTTCCCTTTGTGAGTCTGTCACTGTAGCAGCCCCACCATGGAGCCTGAGGCTTTGCCCTGGGGTCTCCGGTCCTTGAGCCTGAGTAGTGGTCATCTGGCTAATGGGTGGTGAGGGTCACTGATTAAGCTCATTAAGCAATCGAACTAGCCAGGCTCATCGTTAATGAGGGAACGTGACTAAAGGAAGAGGATCCCCTCCGTCCCCTGTGTCACACTCCAGCGACATCAGCCACAGTCAGGCAGCGTCCCTCTTGTCACCTTCTAACTCACTGTCTTCTTTGACCCTAAAATTTTCCAGGAAGTGGAGTTTCCTTGTATTTGTAAAGCACATTGTTTGTTTTGGTTGGGGGTTTGGTCTTGTTATTTTAGTGTCACACTAGACTCTGGACCGGCTTCTGCCGCCTTCATTCAACCACATCTCCAGGGCATCAAGGTTGTGCCTTTGTCTGAACCGTATCTGGGAGATGAGCTGACAGGCATGCCATTTTCGCCACAGCCTGGTGTCAGCATGAGAAAGGAGCTTTTGTTCTTCCTGGGTGCCACCACAGCGCCATGACGAAGGCCCGCTGAGGCAAAGAGAGAGAAGGGAGCAGGGGGACATGGTGAGCCCAGGTGAGCAGGGGGGTACTGTCAGCCAAGATAAACAGGGAAGCCCCCAGGGACAGGGAGGGGGACCAGCACGCCTGGCCTGGAAGATGAGTCTGGCTACAGAAGACGGTGTTCATTTGGGCTATAAGTAACACAGATGGGACATTGTTCTGTTTCATTCAGGAGTTTCAGCTCTGGAATTATAAAAACAAGTCATCCTTACAGGCGACTTTTCTAGATGGTTAAAGGCTCAATTCTACCTATGCAGCAAGATGGTTAGTCCATTTTGGATTAAAACTTCTTAAACATATCACACTCTTCCCTGCTTTTCTTAAAAAGATAAATGTGATTAAACTAAATGACTGAGGCCCCATTAATATGGAAATTATTATCCTGCATTGTAATATCTAGATGCCCACAGCGCCTGTAACTGTAGATGGCTGTTCTCCCCACATGAAAGGACCACTAACTTATTGTTTTTTATTTTCTATATCTGATATCAAGGGCAGGGGGAAGCAGTCAGCTAGCTTACTCAGTTATTAAAGCAATGTACACCTACGCTCCTAGGTGATATTCAAACTATTAACCTCCATGGCCCATCAGAACGGAAATG
>PVJC01034579.1:0-18743 GCA_004026665.1 Murina feae | reverse complement strand
CAGATGCAGCTGGGGGCAGGTCCCCAGTGGCCACACACACACACACACACACACACACACAGAAGGCGCCTGGCAGACTGGGGCCATCATAGGACATCCACTGAGGGGTCCCAGACTGTGAGAGGGCACAGGCCGGGCTGAGGGACTCCCTCCACCCCGAGTGCACAAATTTTTGTGCACCGGGCCCCTAGTATTAAAATAATAAAGAATAAATTCTGTGTTTCACATATTTACAGCTGTAAAATTACTTTTGCCCCACCATGTACATGAATGCATTCTTGTTTGACCATGTCTTCCTTACAGATTAGTAAATTCTGCTAACTATGAATAGTTGCAAATAGCTGTTGCAATCCTGAATAAGCCAATTTTTATTTTTTAGAGCTGGGCATGTGTTGTTTGTTTCTAGGGCATCTCATAGGGCCTTAAGGTTGGCACAGAAGTTCTTGGACTCCTGCAATGTCCTTGAATTTGATTATTGTGACACTTCTGGGCTCCTACTGCTTCTTCTATAGGCTTTTCTCCCCTTCTCCTTACCTCCAGAGCTTATTATCTCTGCAAAGGCTTGCTTTCTTAAAAAAGGGAAATAATCCCTGATGGATACACAAAAATGCAGGATGGAAAGAGGTGCACTGGAAAGGGTATGTGGCTACATGTATATGAAGATTAGCTGCATCAAACAATATCTTATGTGGTTTGAAACATATAGAGGCAATAGCCCATGAGGCAGGAGGGGGAACTGAAAGGAATTTAAGTATTTTAATTAAAATAAATGTGGTCATATGCATTTCAAGGAATATCAGAAAAAAATTACTATCAGAAGTAAATTATTGAACACATGTTTATGATAAATTAATGAAAGTAGTCAAGATCAAAACTATGTAGATCTAATATAATTATTTTTTAATAAATTATTTAAAACATAAGTAAATCTCTATGCTGCTTATCATTTCTTAATTTATAAAAGCGGAATGTAAGATGTAGCTAAAATAACAGCTTTCTAAAGCAAGGAGTGGGATAGTCTTTCAGTAAAGATGTGCATGTATATGTATTGTAATGCTGGCTTTTAGAAATAATATGTTTTTTAAATTATATATAAAATTCAAAAATAATTCCACATATATTATGGTAGTCAGTGTGTATTTTAGTAGCAGAAAAAAAGCCTCTTTGAGCAACCGAGGCAGTTTAGATTGATGACACTGATCCTGGCCATTGCAGTGTACCCTGGGATTATCAAATTTCTAGAGTTATACTGAACTAGAGGTCCGGTGCATGACATTCATGCACTGGGGGGCAGGGAGGGGAGTGCAGTCCCTCAGCCTGGTCTGCACCTTTTCACAGTTTAGGACCCTGGGGATCTCCACCTGCCATGGAGGCAGGAGAGGCTCCCGCTACTACCACTGGGCTTGCCAGCCATGAGCACTTGCTTCTGCCTGAGCAGCACTCCCGCTGTGGGAGCACACTTACCACCAGGGGGAAGCTCTCACGTTGAGCATCTGCCCCCTGGTGGTCAGTGCGTATCATAGTGACTGGTCAGTCCACCGTTCAGTTGATTTGCATATTAGCCTTTTATTATATAGGATAACCCCTGAAAATAAAGCTTTATGGGACTTCCTTTAGATTATCTTGTGTCATTCAATAAACTTCCTGAAACTATAATACAAAATTATTTTATAAACATTTCAATTACAGTCAGTCCTTATTTTATTTCACTGTATAAAATGTTGAAATAAGTTCTACTTCCTGTTATCAAAAGAATAATATGCTAACTGATAGAGCAATTTAATTTCAATAGTATATACAGTGCTTTCCAGTCCTTGCATTTCCTAGGAGGGCGTATCCCTTTGCATCTTGGGATGAATATTAAGAATAGCTGGAAAGTTGGAGATAAATAGCATTTTTAGCATTCATTTCCTTTCTCAGCATTCTCTGCTTTATTCTCACTAGTTTCTCTCTCTCTCTCTCTCTCTCTCTCTCTCTCTCTCTCTCTCTCTCTCTCTCGTCAACGTATTCTTTGACAGTTATCCCAGGATACAAGGGTTAAATTAAGGAAAAGTTCACTAAAGGAGAAGTATGCCTTTTTTTCTTTTTGAAGAGTGGACAGAGAGCAATTAGGAAAGAGGAAGTGGGAAAGAAGCACCCAGGAGTCATGGGGGAAAGTACACATTCGAATTGAAGATTCTCTTAACTGTCAGTGCCCCAGTGCCCTGGCAAAATCTTCATATAATCACAAGGGCATGCACCCCTTAGTTTGAAGACCATGGCTCCAGGGTATATATTAAGAGAGGGATTACAGAGTCGGAAACTGTGCACATTTTCAACTTCACTGGATATTGACAATGGCTTCTAAAGCAGTAGAATCTGTTCATATTCCCACAGCAGTAGTACTTCCACATATTTTGATTTTTCATTGGCATTGTGTTTTTTGTTTGTTTGTTTGCTTGTCTTTCTCTGATTATTAAAATGGTTGAATATCTTTTCATATGTTTATTGACCATTTATGTTTCCTCTTATGTTAATCTGCCCTTTATTAAGTTATTTGCCTTTTTCTTATTTATAAGTTACTAGGGGCCCAGTGCACAAAAATTTGTGCACTTGGGGGGCAGGGATCCCTCAGCCTGGCCTGTGCCCTCTCACAGTCTGGGACCCCTTGGAGGATGTCCACCTACTGGCGTGCCTGGTCAGCCTGAGTGAGGGGCTGAGGACTGTTTTCAGGCTGCCCACATCCCCTTAAGGGTTCGGGCCCCTACTGGGGTGCCTGGGCAGCCTGGATGAGGAGCTGAGGGCCGTTTTCAGGCTGCCCACAGTCCCTTCAGGGTTCGGGTCCCTACTGGGGTACTTGGCCAGCCTAGGTGAGGGGCTGAGGGCCATTTTCAGGCTGCCCACAGCTCCCATTGGTGGTGGCTTGGCTGGTGGGCATGGCTTAGGTGTCTCAGAGTGATGATTAATTTGCATCTTACTCTTTTATTAGAGTAGATATTGACACATTCTGGATACTCAAGCTTTGTCACTCATATGCATTGCAGATAGCTTCTCGCAGTTCATAGACAGATTACTTAAACCTTTGGATATCTTACTTTTCTTATACAAAAAAAGAAGAAAGAAAGAAAATAATAATACCTTATTAAAAGCCTGTTAAGTCACTCAATCCTCAAAACAACTCCATGAAGTTGATATAAGTAAGCCCATTTTTATAATGAGAAAACTTTTTGAGGTTATATCAAATTGTTTACCATAGAGGTTGTACCAATTTTATATATGTCCCTTTTGCTTCACTTGAAATGACCAGACTTTTACATTTTGCCAGTAGGGCAAGTGTGAAATAAAACCTCTTTGTGTTTTCCTTTGCATTTCCCTGGTAGTGAGTGAGGTTGAATATCTTTTCATGTGTATATTCTCTATTCTTGGTTCCCCTCCTCTAAAATGCCTGCAGGTGTGCTTTGCCTACCTTTAAATGGGCTATCTGGCTCTTTCCTATTGATTCATAAGTTTCTTTATATTTTCTGGATACATGTGAGAAGTAGTTTCTCCTACTTAGTTTTTACTCTTTTTGTTCTCTTTGTACTGATATTTGGTATAAACAAGTTTCTAATTTTAACATTATTTGCTTTGTTCACCTTTTCCTTTTTGGTTATGGTTTTCTTAAATTTATTGCCTTCTTTTAGCTTAAATCTTTCTATGTAACTAGCATACCAGCAAAAATATGCTTGAAAGAAGCATAATCAAATCTAATAGCTTTTTGTCTTTTAATATGCATCTAATTTGTTTAAATGTGTTGCTGACAGGGATATACTTTAGACTTATTTCTACCATTTTGTTTTTTAATTTATACTTGCAATTCTTTCTATCAGCTCTTTCCCCCTCTTTACCAGTCTTCTGTTGCATTGATAAATTTTTATAAATTTCCTGCAGTTTTAGAATCTATAGATTGTATATCTATTTGCTGAGACTTTCTTAAATTTAGTGTGTATTTTAATCATAAAGTTTTAATGTATTCTAAAATTATCCCATATTATCTCCTTATAAGGACTTCAGTGGTGATACATGAAACAAATATTGACTACTGTTAAAGCTGGGTAATGGTAAACTGTTTGTAAAGACTTAGCATACTTACCTACACACACACACATTTATACACAGAAACAAACACAATCTTATTGAGGAGAGTTTTAATTATTATCTTTTTAGAAATACTTTTTTATTGATTTCAGACAGGAAGAGAGAGGGAGAGACAGAAACATCAATGATGAGAGAGAATCATTGATCAGTTGCCTCCTGCATGCCTTACATTGGGGATTGAGCCTGCAACCAGGCATGTGCCATAACCAGGAATCAAACCATGTCCTCCTCCTGGTTCATGGCTCAACCACTGAGCCACGCCAGCTGGGCTAATTGTTATCTTTTTAATTAAAACATGCAAAATTTCATTTTATGGAGGATTTTTCAATCACATAAATACATTTCCAGATATATCGTTTCTGTGCCTGTCCTCATTGTTTTTTGGTCAATTGTTTGTTTTTGTCCCACATGCTTTTCCTCTGGGTTCAGTTCTCTTCTTTCTTTATTTTTTTAAGACTTTTAAAAATATATACTTTCATTGATTTCAGAGAGGGAGAGGGAGAGAGAGATAAAAACATCAATGATGAGAAAGAATCATTGATCGCCTGTCCTGCACACTCCACACTGAGAATGGATCCTGCAACCCTGACATATGTCCTGACCGGGAATCAGACTGGGTCATAGGTCGATGCTCAACCACTGAGCTACACCAACTGAGTGTTCAGTTCTCTTCTTAATTAAAAAATAAAAAGATTCTTAAGTTTCTTCAAGAGTATCTGTGGCAAATTTTATTCGCTTTTTGTGTTGAGTGATAGTTTAACTGAGTATGAAATTCTAGGTTATTTTGCCTTGGTACTTTTGTAATATTCCTTTGTCTTCTGGCATCTATTATTTCTTATGAGAAGCCATCTATTCATTAAATTGTATTTTTTTGGTAGATAATATGTCTTGTAATATTTTCTACTTTATTATTTTCTCATTATCTATTATGCAATGTGCCTACTGTGTGGATTTATTCATGTATATACTGTTTGGTATTTGGAATGCAGTTTCATTTAAGAAATGAACGCAATTTCATGTACATCTTTCTTTAGTTTTAGAATTTTCGAAAATTATTATCTCGTCAAATATTGCTTGTTTATAATTTCTTCCTTTCTTTTCTTCTGGAACTCTTATTAGATATGCTTAAAGCCTCCAAATGTACCCTTCACATCTTTAACTGATTGTTTATATTTTTCTTTACATTGGGTCCTGGGAAAATTTCTCACCACTACTTCCCAATTTATTAATGCTCTAATTCTTTAGAGCTTGTCCAGCTATTGACTTCTCTTCATAGAATTATTTCTGCTCATTTTTTAAATGAATATTGTTTCTTAATGTATCCTTTTGAATAGATGATGTTTAAGTTGAGAAAGTAAAAGCCTCATAAAGTGGCAGGTGTAGAGCATTCTAGGCAGAAAGAATGCTTTGGGAACTGGACATAGTAATTTTCCCCTGAAAACCTGTCTGCTCCTTAGCCAGCATTTATTTTCAACTCATAAGCACAACTGATTACGACCCAATATGTTGACTGAATCTGGAGGCTTTTGGTACCTACGTTTAGGATGTGAACAATATGATGCACAGAACTTTAGAGTAGCTGACTGAAGTAGTCTGAGCTATGCTTATACTAATGTTTTATAATATGTTTTAACTTTCAAGAAAAAAAATGTAACCCTGGTTAAATTTAAAGATCCCCAGTTAACGATTTCTCTCACTCCCTACAGGTGGGGAAAGTATTTGGGGTGGTAGTGGTAGTAGACAGCCTTGATGTTCTTTTCCTCGCGCTCATCACCTTTGATGATACAGCCAATCCATTTATGCTTCTTCTCTCCCTCTTCCCCTCCTCCTTCTAGCCAAGTGTCTTTCTTACAGCTGTTTGTTTTGAATCAGGGCCCAGTCTTGTATTTCCTGACTGGAAAACTAACATGTTCCCATATCTTGCATTATCTACTGAACTGAGCTTTATCATTATCCTGTTAAACTGTTCGTGATGCACAGGTAGGTGGGTAAGGCTCTCTCCTTGGTACAACCACACAGCGTGTCCCGCACAGCACGGTGGACTCACCATAGAGTCGCACTGAACAGTTTCCTTTTATAAACTTAGCAGTGTTGCTTTTGTGTAGCATTCATTGTCCTCATTTCTTTTTTCTTTTTAAAAAATATATTTTATTGATTTTTTCACAGAGAGGAAGGGAGAGAGAGACATCGATCAGCTCACCCTCCTGCACACCCTCTACTGGGGATGTGCCGGCAACCAAGGTACATGCCCTTGACTGGAATTGAACCTGGGACCCTTCAGTCCGCAGGCCGACGCTGCATCCACTGAGCCAAACCGGTCAGGGCATGTCCTCATTTCTCAGTGCTTCTTCCAAAGTAAGAAATATTTAGATCAGAAAAGGCTGACTACGTTGGGCTTTAAATGTGAAACTTGCTTCTGACATTTTTTGACAAAGCATAAGTGATCTTAAGTTTTTCACATTGCAGAAGAACTGTCATATTTTAGGCGTGGCTAATTCTAATAAGTCTTCTTTTCTGTATGAGGCAGATCAAATATGGAAGTCAAGCTCGTGAAAAGAGACAGCTCTGTCCAGTTTCTCCCCAGGAGGAAGCCAGTCCTTGAATGTGATGTTCGCTTCCTTCAAGAGAACAATATCCCATGTAAGTGAAAATGTTTTTCAACCAAGAACCTGCTGTTCTGATTCAATATCCTGTTCCAATTCCCTCTAAATGCCTGTACAGAAAGAATTTAGTGCCAAGGAAATCCATGGCCTGATGAGCCAACAGATCAAATCAGTTATTATGAAATCAAATTCTCACTTTAAAATATCTCTTCCATTTGTTTTGAAGAAACATACGGATATGGGATAATTTCACTAAAATCAATTTTTAAAATAAATGCAATCTGTTTAGATAGAATGAATGTTGTCATCGCTGAACTCTCCATGGCTTTTGGGGTTGCCCATGGTCTACAAGGGCTGGCCCCTGCCATCTCTTTCAACTACAACTCATGCCTTACGTTACTTGCTAATTTTGTTCCAGTTGTGCCAGGTTTCTGTTAACAACCAGAGCAGGCCAAACTCTTTCCCGTCGCTGGGCCTTTCACTCTGGGTTGTTCCAGCCCAGAACATTCCTCTCTCTGCCTTTTCTTTAACCATCACGTCTTCAAAAATGTCTTCCCTGACCACCCTGGCACAGCATTAGTTACTTCCTGCATAGCACTAATCGGAGGCCGAAAATTCCTTATCTGCTGTTTTCCTACACTAGAAGGTAAGCCCCATGCGGGCAGGAATCTAATTTGTCTTTCGCTCCACCCTCCAGACCTCACGTGACTGGCACAGAAGTCTGCTACCCAAAGGCATCTTCCTAATGCAGCCACCTCAGATTTACAGATACCATCAATGCGATTCAAACGATAAATGCCCGTAGGCACATATGGAGTTCATGTAGAATGGACATGAAAATGGAATTTTAGGCGCTCCAAGTCACAAACCCTAGCTTTAGGGATAGGAGATTTTTAATTCATTTTTGCTAATTCTGCATAATGGCCACTAGAGGGAGACATAGCCAAATACTATACTCAAAATTCTAAGATTTCTGTTTCTGTTAGAATTTTAGACGCCCTGAAGCCTCGGTTTCCCTGAAAAATGCCATCCAGCTTCTTTTTAAACAAACCAAAAAAAAAACAAAAAAAACTGTAGTGGAGAATCACTACCCCATGGGACAGACTATTCTACAGCTGGGCACTTACCCTTACAGAGGAAGTCCCCTTTCTTGCCATCTATCTGTAACTGCCCCTCCTTGCCCTCCTCTTTGCCTACATTATTAAGAAACTGCTGCTATCTCAGGCCCCAGTCTGAACCTCATTATCTAGAATGTTATTTAGAAACTCACAGCCAGCCCATCCCAGCATGCTTCACCCTCTCTCCTCCTTGGCCATCACTCCAGATGGAAGTCCCTGTGCTTTCTCTCCTTTGACCCACGGTTCCCTCCCTCAAGCTTTACCCTAACAGTGCAGTTTGATCGCACTGCCTGGAGTCAAGCGAGGACACCGCAGTTTGACCCAACACCAGTACATACAGCAACAGAGTGAAAAAGCAAAATGTCCCAGTATTGTTAAGAAAATAGTTTTGACTTCATAGATCTCCTACAGCCCCTTGGGAATCCCCAGGGATCTGCAGGCGACACATTTTGAGACCTGCTGAACTAGACTACAAAGCAAGTCTCAACAAATTGAAAGGAATAGGTACCAATAATACAGACCACAATCGATGCCCCACAATGTAGTTAAATTAAGACTCAATTACAAAAATATAAATGTCCCCTTACATTTGGAAATTTTAGAACATTTTTAAACAGTGCATTGGTCAAAGGAGAAATTATAACAAAAATGAAAAGACATACTTAGAAGTGGAATAATAATAAAAATGCAACATGCCAAAACTTCTGAGGTGTGGCAAAGTGATACTTAAGGGAAATTTGTAGTCTTAAATGCTTATATCAGAAAAAAAGAAAGACTAAAAATTAATGACCTAAATACTAAAGTTAACAAGTTGAAAATAGCAAGAGAATGAGCCCAAAGAGCATAGGAAGAAGATAAAGAATATGGATAAAAAATAAAGAAATGGGGGGGGGGGAATTATATGAAGAATCAATAAACCAAGAAGTTTATTTTTTTTAAAAGACACAAACATGCCTTTAAAATAACCTTTGTAGTAAATTGGCAATAACAAGCAAACTGCTCTAGCAAATGATTGAACCTGAAGAAGGGGACGTGGGACCCTCCAATTTGTAGCCACATTGGACAAAAGTTGTGGATGTCCCAGGAACTAACTACTTGGGATAGGCATCTGATGGGATGGGGGCAAGGTGGGGGTTGGGACGGGGGTGGTGGTATTGTGGATCTGAGTCCTTAACCTGTGATGTCAGTGCTGACTCTGATTACTTTCAGAATTGAATTGAATTGTAGGACATCCAGCTGGTGTCAGAAAACTGGTCAGTGTGGAGAAGAAACCCACGTACCTGTGATATACGGGGTTGAAGGAAAACATTGTGTTTTTCCTAGACAGTCTCTTATTAAAATCTCTTCCAGTATCTTCATTGAACAGTGCCTTCTATTTCTTAGCACTCTGCCTGATAAATACATGTGTTTTTCACCTTTGAACCTAACCGCTGGGTAAAGTATAATTCCTTACACCAAGGGCCTGGGTCAGTGAGGAATCATTAAGTTCAAACCTCAGTCTGAAAATTCTCAAGTGCACAGAAAGTACAACTTTTTCTACAACCCAACTTGATTTCGACTTTAGCCCTACTCCTCCAGGGTGGCAGCAACGTAAGCTAAATCAGCTCAGGGTCACCATCCATCAATCACAGCACCATCCATCAGTGTAAGAATAGGACACACTAGACATTTGGGAGCCCAGAGGAGGCTAGCCTAACAGCCTCCGAGGAGGAAAGAAGGACTGTCAGGGAACTGCCTGGAGAATGTGATGTGTGAGATGAAAGAAAAATGATGAATGGAGGTAGCTGAGCAAAGAAAGAAGGAAAACCGCGCACGTGGCACAGGGTCCAGAGGCAAGAAATAGCGGGCCGCCTAGGAGACGGCAAGCCATTCAATGTTGTTGGAACACAAGGCTCAAGACAGGGAGAGGGGACAGATAAAACAGGAACCAGACCTGGAAGGGCTCCATGACACCGGGTGAAGGAGCTGGAACTTTATCTTGTAGGTCAGTGGTCCCCAGTAGGGTGTGTGCACCTCCTGGTGAAATGATATGCACGAGATCCCTCCTTAGAATACAGGAAGAACATGTTAGACCTTTTATCTTGTACTTTAATCATTTTGTTTCTGTGTACGGTTTATAACGTGTGGAATATATGAGTGTCACAGGACATACAAAACAAAAAATATGTGTCCCCTGAAATTTCAGTTCAACCTCAAAAGTCAACCAGATTCTGACCCAGTGGCCACTTCCATGCCGTTTCTGACATCCTGCGCCTCGGTAGTCAGTGATCTTGTAAAAGTATAGATCACCATCCTATCTACTCAGTGTTAACAGCAACAATCATATAAACAAGGCGAGTGACTTGGTTTATTGTTAGTATTAGGAGATGTTTTCTAAAACGAGTGAGCATTCTCTTCCCAGAAGCGCCTGAGGTGACCTCTGAAAATGGTTTGCTACTCACTTGACCCAGAAAACCCCACAAAACCTTGCAAATAAAGAGGTTCAGCATAAAATAAATACTAGTAAAAGTAAAAATAATAATAATATAAAACAAAATGAGCGAGCATTCTAGATGTAATTTTGAGTAAATTTTACTTATGTGTTTTATTAGTGGAAATTCTACCTGTTGGATGAATATGTATAAATGTATATTCATTACTGAGAGAGTGAAATACTATAAAATTGATGGTGACTGTGAAGCTAATGATTTTATATATAAAATCAGTTTAAAATTTTTAAATTGTGAAACAAATAGGAAAATAGACTGGCACATAATATGAAGATTTAGAAAGAGTGCAGATGGTGGGTAAATTTTTGAAGAATTGTATATTCTTTTGAGCCAACATATTTGTAATTTTTAATATTATAGTAAATTATAATATTATAATTTTATAACGTTATTATAAAAGGCATTCTATTATATAATAATGATAATATTTGCAGAAGTATTTGGTGTACTAGCCTGTATTCAGAACACAACCAATAAGAACTGTGTTAAAGTTTTAATTATTTAAATTCCATTTTGGCCATGAGATTTTCCAGAAAAGAATTCTTACTTGGGCCCTACCTGGTTTGGCTCAGTGGATAGAGTGTTGGCCTGTGGACTCAAGGGTCCCAGGTTCGATTCCGGTCAAGGGCATGTACCTTGGTTGTGGGCACATTCTCAGTAAGGGGTGTGCAGGAGGCAGCTGATTGATGTTTCTCTCTCATTGATACTTCTAACTCTCTATCCCTTTCCCTTCTCTGTAAAAAATCAATAAAATATATATTTTTTTAAAAAGAATACTTACTTGGGTCTTCTTCACATCTTGTAAGCATGAAATCACAGCATAGTGTCAACATTGTCATTTCAAAATGCCACACCTATGTCAAGTACCATAACATCCATGTAAGGCTTCATATCTTACTTGCAATATGCATTAAATATGTCATTAATTTCATGTGAATGAGGATTGCATAGATTAAAGATTTCTTTTTACTATTACACCTTCATTTATTAAGGTTACCTTGACAAATGCTTTATTTTTTAGGCTAAATTCTAAAAGCTTCTTGTGGTCCAATGGTTTGGTACCAGAACAAGAACCAGAAATCCGTGTCTCATTCCTGGTTCTATCTAATGTTACACTGAGCACTTAATTTCTTCAACGCTTGCTCTTTCATTTACAAAGTGGGACTAATCATTGCAGTCTGCAAAGTGCTTTCCTCAGGAGAGAGTCATAATTTGAGAGCAATTAACTGCTTCTAATTTTTTTGAACATAAAATTGCACTTGATGATCACCTAATAGTAGAGACACAATGTCTCAAACTGTTTCATAAAAGTGGTTTTTTTAAGCCATCAATTCATTTTGAGTTAGTTTTATGGAATGGAGATTAAATTGGAACTAAGGCAGATAAGAATAATATTATTTAACATTAGCCATCATAACAGCTTGACATTATCTCAGTAGGAAGGTTGTGTAGCATGAGGAGGGTGGGGGAAGAGATAAAGCAACAAAAAGTCAACTTCTACATAACTCACCACAGTTTCGGTAAGCATTGGTGTCCACTCCTCCTGTAACTTTTCTCAGAAAGCAACAGACAGAAATATGCATAGTCCCAGCATGAAATTAATGAATTCATGACAAGAATACCACAGGACACAATAAGAGTTTCTACACTGGAGTGTTAGTGTCAGACTTTAATGTTGAAGACCAGACTTGGAAACATACCTTAATTTAAACGGGCTAACAGGGACCTGACAGAGCATTTGGGTTGACACTGGTTCCAAACAAGATGCCTTGGTTCGCTCATTGTTAAGCCCCTTCCCCCACCTCTTCAGAGTGTTTTTCAGGTTGTTCTTTGGAAGGCCAGGGAAACCGAGGGAGAAAAAACAGCACATATAATCATCACCTCTCCTCACAGAGAAAGAGTGGCTTTTATAGTACAGTAATTTGTAATGTTACTCTCCTTCTATTTTAATATCTTAGTTTAAACAGACAGACTCATAAAATGATGATAGTCATAAAATCTTGAACTATGCCTCTAGTATCAGAAATGGAAGAAGCTAGTGTTCAGAACATACCTGAGTAAAATTCTACAGTCCCTGTGCAGGGTTTGAGGGGTCCTGGGTCATAGAGTCATTTTATTTTTTTTTAATTTATTAAAGTTAAATATACAGGAAGGTGCACAAGTCCTAAATGTACAGTTGGATAAATAATAATAAGTGACCACATCTATGTAGTCAACAATCAAGTCAAGAAATAGTAATCCATGAAAAACTAATTCAAGGAAAAAATAGGTCAGAATAATGGTTAAGGTTGGGAATTCTATCTGGCGGGGGGGGGGACACGTCTGCTGGGATGTTCAAAATGTTTCACATCTTGATCTTAATGATCGTTATCATGAGCATTTACATATTTAAATCCCGTACATTTAAGATTCATGCATTTTCTCTACTTACATTATAATTCAGCAACATTTCTCAAAGGATTAGTTTTGCCTGTTTTTGAACTCTATGTAAATAGAATCATATCACATGTGTTCTTTTGTACCTTGCTCAACGTTATGTGGTTGAATATAGCTGCAGTTCATTCATTTTTATTGCCGATAGTGTTCAGTTAGGTGAATATGCGACAGTTTATTTATCCCTTCTACTTTGGGGTTATACCCAGGTTGGGGCTAATATAAACAATATTTCTGTAAATATCTTTTGGTATATATGTGAATACATTTCTGCAGAGCATATATTTAGGAGTGAAACTGCTAGATCTTAAGATGTGTGTATTAGGTAAACCGCTAAATAGTTTTTTCCAATGTAGTTGTACCTGTTTACATCTCCACCACCAATGTAGTGAGAATTCCCACTAGATGCACATCCTCAGCAATATTAGTATTGTCCATCCTGGTAATTTTAGTCATTCTGGTAGGAGTGTACAGTGAATTTTATTGTTTTGGAGGGTGAGGGAGGGTGAGTGGGCTGGAGAAATAGGTATCACCTGTCACCTAGGCCAGAGGTCCTAGAGAAATGCCATTATACACTTGGAACAGCTGGACAGACCCCTGAACGCATCTTCATGCCAATGTGCCAAGATGAAATTCTTTCCTTAAAGCTCCCAACACCTCAGTGAGGAGTTGGTGGCACAGTGATAGAGGAGGAAGGAATTCACAGTGGAAAGATGCATCTAAAACCTTGCCAGAGCGTGATCCAGCAGACATCGGGAACACTAAAGGATGCTAAGCCAAGAAGTATTATGATCAGGTTTGCACCTGAGAAAAAACATCACTATGCTAAACAATGCCATCCTTGTCCCTTTACTGTGGCACTGTGTATGCGAGAGCTCCATTACAACGTACAAACCTGAGGGGCATTTCTTTAAGGGTCTTTGAGAGAGAATTATCAAGGCCTAGCTTTGTTATGTACACACTGGGAAGCACAAACTACAGAAAATGTGCACTGGAATGGAATTTGCTTTCCTCGGTTCAGAAGACAGTATTAGCAATTGTAGCAGCAACGACCTCATCTTCTAATGAATTTGCTCCAAATTCTGGATTAATCTTCACCACACTATCTAAAAGTAAAAATTCCTGAGCTATGAAAAATGGGCACAGTAACATTCTTTTTAAAAAAAAACACACATTTTTTTAATCGATTTCAGAGAGGAAGGGAGAGGGAGAGAGAGATAGAAACATCAGTGATGAGAGAGAATCATTGATCGGCTGCCTCCTACATGCCCCCTATTGGGGCATATGCCCAGAATCGAACCCGGGACCCTTCAGCGCACGCTATCCACTGAGCCAAACAAACTAGGGCCGCAGCAACATTCTTTTGTAAAATACTTTGGAAATGTCTCTGATTTATGAAAAACGTCAGGGATGCATCCCGCAATGACATCCTATAAGCCATTACAAAGGTGCTGTTTTCACAATAGCCACTCGTGGAATTCAGAGCAGTAGCAACAATTCCTGGTAGGACTGCCTTTTCTCGCACCATAACTGACACTGGACAAGGAAACTGTATACCTGATTGATTCAGGAAATCAAAGTAATAAAACTGCCAGCAACAGTGCGGCCAAGTGATTAGCAGAAGGCTGGTTGGAAATTTAAACACCCTTTTTACTCATTAATCTCCAGCTGCTAAAGACAAACAGAAAGCAAAATTAACGTGATTGTAAACGAAGCACTTGAGTCCTGTGGCTACCGTGTGGGCCTGCTGAGAGGGAATGAGTTGATCAAAGGCAGTGAGTCCACGGAGAGCTGTGGGAGTAGTGCTGCTTCGGGGAGCACACAGCCAGCATCCATTACCCAGCCTGCTGCAGGAACAGGTGAACACCGTAATTCATCTTGGCTTCAATTTGGAGGGAAGCAGGGACCCAACCTGCCCTGTCCACTGAGTTTATATGTTAAATTCCCTGAGCTCTGGGGAAAAGTTTTAATTTGGCATAAAGACTTTTTCTGCGCTTCCAAATGTGTAGAGAAGAAATCGTCGGGAGGGGTTGCTGGGTTCCCTAACTTCAGGAAGGCGGTTGATTGCCACCTGGCCTGGTTTGATGCATCTTAGACACAGAGCAAATGAGCCCAGCAGGTTTTTCAATGCAAGAAAATACCCAGAGCCCTGGCTGGTTTGGCTCAGTGGATAGAGCATTGGCCTGTGGATTGAAGGGTCTGGGGTTCGGTTCCGGTCAAGGGCACATGCCTGGGTTGTGGGCTTGACCCCCAGGGAGCCTTGCCTACAGACATAAACCATAAAAATCCAGGTGTTAGGAATTGGACTTGCTCTTGGGGGCAAACTCATTGAATCAACGGGCTCTTGACTTGCTTAAAGCATGGCCAGGGCTTTACGTATTATTCCAGGTACAGAAAGTGAACAGGCACATGCCTGGTGCCTTCTTCACACCAATTTCCTATCCTATAAAGAGGGGATATGCTAATTGACTCTCACACGGTCGCAAAGATGGCGGCGCCCACAGCCAATAAGGAGGGAATATGCTAATTGACTGTTCCACCCTCAAAGATGGTGGCACCCACAGCCAATAAGGAGGGAATATGCTAATTGAATGCCCTGCTCTCAAACATGGCAACACCCACAGCCACAAGATGGTGGCGCCCAGTCCTCTCAGCCCTGCCTGGGTGCTGCCTCCAGAGTCCCCCCAGTCCCCTGCTTGCCAGGGCTGCCTGAGGCTCAGGTAACCAGGGTCGGCGAGGGTTGTGCTGCCAGCAGTGGCAGCAGCAAGAGGTGTGATGGGGCATCGCCTCCCACCCCTGAGGGCTCCCGGACTATTAGAGGGGGCAGGCCGGGCTGAGGGACCCCCCCCCCCACACTCCAGTGCATGAATTTTCATGCACCGGGCCTCTAGTATTTTTAAAAAAGCAATAAAATGTACAAATGAAATATCAGCAATGGAAATTTCACACTAGAAACACTGACAATTTGTGCTAAAATTCAATGTTGAGTGAACTGGGTAGCAAAATAAAACCAAAGCATGGAAGGCAATCCTTCGGCAATAAGATAAGCATGTATGGGAATAAGCAGGGGATGGTAGAAGATGCCCTCTGACACCCTGACATGGAATGGTAGAGGCCACTTGGTTGCAGAAGGCTGATAAGATTGTAACACGTGGGCACCCCTACCTCTTGCACACCCTCAGAGGTGGGCTGAGGCTCCAGTGGGACACAAGCTAGCCATCCAAGTGTTGCTGAATGGGATCTAGACCTAGAGTGGGTCTGCCTTGGGCCGGCCAGTGATGTGTGGGTTCTTGATTTCATGCAGGAAAGATTTCACAATCCAAGTATATGAGTCCATGTAATTTTGGAAGTATGTTTACTAAAGCTGGGGACAGTGAAACAAAGGGGGAGCTTAGGGTGGAAGCAGCAACAGGAGAGAGCCTAGTGCGGCTGCTTTGGCTCCTGAGAGCCATAGAAAAGGGGGCCTTAGAGACAGGTTCGGGGGGTTAGCCCGGGACGACCTGCTGCTGCCTGCTGCTCCCTGGTTGCAAGTTTCCTGGGGTTCCTTAGAGTTTAGAAAAAAAGCAGAGATACAAGACGTGGGTATGCTCTAGCGAGAGCCTTGAGGCTTTTTATCTTTGGCTGATGTGAATTCCAGGAGAGGTCTCAGGGGAGGGTCTTCACAACACTCACTAGCTTTTCCAAAAGTGTTCTTCAATATGTTGATTCATTAAAATGTGCATACAAAGGAATCAGGAGCTTCTTGGTTATTTTTATCTTCGAAGAAGGTCATCAAAAAGGGATTAAGACTGAAGCTGGCTGTAAATTGCTCAAATTGTTTGGCCTTGTCTAATTAATTTGTCTGTTTTCCTTATTTCACTTGTCAAGGCATTTCCCTAGCTTGTTACTATCCTGCTACTCAAGCATAGAGCTGTAAAGCATATGGTCCTACAGCCAGTGTGGCTCAGTGGCTGAGCATCAACCCATGAGCCAAGCGGTCATTGGTTCAATTCCCAGTCAGGACACATGCAGCCGATGGATGTTTCTCTCTCATTGATATTTCTATCTCTCTATTCCTCTCACTCCCCCCTCTAAAATCAATAAAAACTTAAAAAAAAAAAAAAAAGACCAAGTTTCTTTTGCCCAGAGACCCTACACATTGATAGACATATGACTTCATTGGGTTGACTGTCCCCATTCCACTCTGTTCCTACCCCACAATTCTACAGCAAAATGTTATGGTACTACATTTCTGAAATGTCATTACTGCCAGCTTTTTCCCCCTCTTTATTTCATGTGGATTTGATGTCCTACTATTAAAAATTTGGTTAGGGATCTGTCTTAATCAGGTTGGGATGCTATAACAAGATACCAGAGAGGGGGTGGCTTAAGCCACAGAAATTTATTTCTCATGGTTCTGGATGCTGGGAAGTCCAAGATGAGGGAGCCAGCGGAATCGGGGTCTGATGAGAGCCCTCATCCTAGTCTGCAGTGGTTGTCTTCTAGCTCATTGTCTCCACAAGAGGCAGAGAACAGAGATAAGAAAGCTCTCTCCAGACTAAGTGTTTAAAGGTGCTAATCCCATCATGAGGACTCCAACTTTGTGAGCTAATTACAGTGTCTCCCAAAGGATTAGAATCCCAACCTAGGAATTCAGTGAGGGGTGTGAGGGGTACAAGCATGCAGTCCATAATAGAACCCACATCAATTCCTGACACTGTCCGTCTTCTCTTTGTTCAAAATCAACTGAACAAGACTGGACAGAATCCACTGGATCCATTGAGAGAAAATTCAACCATTCTAGTTTTGTTGTTCAAAGCCAGTAGCGAATTCGTGCCTAGTTGCCACCTATGGTGCAACAGGGTTTGCCATGAATTCCACATGGTCATTCAGCTCAAGGTAAGGAACAGGCTTCAATGGAGAAACTTACAAGCAGAAGAAGATGGCTCGTTCTCGGATCTTCGCGGAGAGAGGGATGCCAGCACTAGGTGCTGTGTGTGTTCCAGAGGAAGGATATATCCTTGGAGAGACAACCTCTTAGAGTAAAATGTTGAGAAAGTAGCCTTGTCAAAAAGTGAACAAAGAGACTATTTAGAGCCAGGGTGACTGAATTTAGGTTCCAGCTGTCAAATACCTGGGGATTCCAGGGACCCTTAGAAATTCTCAGCCCCTTTTGCTAGAGGTGGAAAGCCATCCTGGGAAGCTAAGTTTGGGCACAATCTCTCCTGCTGGAAGAAGGGGAGATCTTAGTGCCTCCTGGCATGATCTATTGGCAACCCCAGGGTTAACTCCCAAGGCCATTTTTGGATTATCCTACCTGAGGCACCATACTCTTCTAATCATTCTTTTTAAAGTATCAGTTATAGGGATAAACAAGATGGCGGCATAGGGTAGACACCATAACTGCAGCCGTGAACAACTATTTCAGAAAAACCTCGAAAAGAACACACGGACACCACTCGCACCCACAGGAAGGCTGGCTGAGTGAAAATCCTACAACTAGAGAAGAGTCTGAGACTCAGAGGAGCAGCGGAAGCAAAGTACAGAGGTACGGAGGCGCGCGCACGGGCTCGGGGAAGGGCTGGCACCGGGGGACGCGGCTCTTTTTCAAAACGGAGAGAGCCACAAGCTCCCAGCGGCTCTGAACTCCAGTTCCAAGCGAGTTTCTAAGGACCCAGACACTCAGAGAAGGGGGACTGACTGGCACCAGGAGGAAATCCAAAACGGGTTTCTCTCAGCATTGCTTGCAGCAATTACTGTGGGACACAGAGACCTGGTGTCTCTCAGTGCAGGGCTGAGAAGCGCCATAGCTATTTGCTCCGCCTGCCCGGCGAACTCCCCGAGGCCCCGCCCCTCCCAAGCTGCGTCAGAGCTAGGGCAGAGGCTTAATCAACGCCTCCTTAAAGATACAGGAGCCAGCCCCAACCCAGTGGCCAGAGAGGGACTAACCTAAACAAAACAGATCCACAAGGAACACACTCGGGGCAGATGCAGTGAGCATAAAA
>PVJC01034578.1:0-18721 GCA_004026665.1 Murina feae | reverse complement strand
TTTTTTTTAATATACATTTTATTGGCTTTTTACAGAGAGGAAGGGAGAGGGAGAGAGAGTTAGAAACATCGATGAGAGAGAAACATCTATCAGCTGCCTCCTGCACACTCCCTACTGGGAATGTGCCTGCAATCAAGGTACATGCCCTTGACTGGAATCGAACCTGGGACCATTCAGTCTGCAGGCCGACGCTCTATGCACTGAGCCAAACCAGTTAAGACAATTAAAAAATTTTAGAAAAGGATGCTTGTCATCGGATTTGGAGCCCACTGAGGTAACCCACAATGGCCTCATCCTTCACCTAATTACATCTGCAAAGACCCCTTCTCCAAAAATAGCCACATTCCCAGGGTGCAAGTATTGGGCCATGAACATATATTTGGGGGCCACCGTTCAGTGTACTATTGTCCCGATTTTACACATGAAGAAATGGGGGTAGAGAAAGCCCATGCCTCTGGGGGAACATCACACAGCCCCAAGAGGGAAGGCAGTACGCAAAGGCAGGCGATCCGCTGCAAAGCCTGGGCTCATCACCACCTTCTCTGTCCAAGAGAAAGCAGAACAAAATCCCTGTCCCGATGGACTTTGAATTCTGGTGGAGGAGGAGGAAACAAATGAACAAATAACGGATATATATGAGAGGGCCAGGGGGAGCTGCGATGAAGAATCAGGCAGGGTCACGAGCACCCGGAAGGGGCTCCCTCTCCTGTTGGAGTGGTCCAGGAAAGCTTCCTGCAGGAGGAAGCACAGGAGCGGAAACCTGAGAGATCAGAGCAAGACAAACAGATGTGGGTGGAGGAGCAACTCAGAGAGACAATGCAGCAGTGAGTAGCCCAGGAATGGGTCTTTCTCAATCTCCTTTCTGCCCTGAGCACCAACACCAGGGTCTGGCACCCAGACAGTACTGCACAAATGCTTGTTGACTGAATAAATGAAAGCCCCCCCAATCACTCCTTTAACTTGGATCCCTAGAAAACATGAACTAGAGACGAACAATTTAGAGCAGCACGGCAACAGAACTTCCTGTGATGAGCGCAAGAGTCACTTTCTGGACTAACAGGGTAGCGACAATGCACAGTGCCAGGCAGCCATCGAGCTCTTGAAATGTGGCTGCCTGTGCCACTGAGGGCTGGATGGTTAATTTCGTTTGCTTCCAATGAATTTAATTGTAAATACTGTAGCCACATGTGGCTAGTGGCTACCATAGTTATTGGGCAATATAGTTAGTTCTAGACCAGAGGTTGGCAAACGGAGGCCCCTGGGGCCAAATCCTGAGGGCCGCTTGGTTTTGTTAGTAGTTTTATTGGCACACAGACACCATTCCTTTGCCTGCTTTCACCGTGCAATGGCAGACTTGAGTCATCGCAACAGAGAACATGTGGCCTGCAAAGCTGAAAACATTTGCTGGGTATCCCAGCCCTGTTCTGGACCCTCACGTGGTCATCCCCATGCCTGGGAGGGTAGCTTTATCTTGAGCAAAGGCTTGCTTCCTCTAAGCTTCAGTAAAATGGGTGAGTGTCTCCCACCTCTTACATGAGCTTGCTGGGCAATTAAAATTGGACGCCATGCCCTGACCGGTTTGGCTCAGTGGCTAGAGCGTCGGCCTGCGGACTGAAAGGTCCCAGGTTCGATTCCGGTCAAGGGCATGTACCTTGGTTGCGGGCACATCCCCAGTAGCAGGTGTGTAGGAAGCAGCTGATCGATGTTTCTCGCTCATTGATGTTTCTAACTCTCTATCCCTCTCCCTTCCTTTCTGTAAAAAAAAATCAATAAAATATATTTTTAAAAAATTGGACGCCATGGGTAAAGGGGCTTTGAAAGCAGTACAGCCCCCGTGGGTGCCCCTGGCCGGGGTCATGATGTTCAAATCCATCCTCTAATTGCTCAGGTGGCCCTTGCCCTTTCTTCCTGTTCTTTATTTTCTTCCGTCTCTTCCAGCTCCCTCCCTTGTGAGCCTGTCTTCCCTTCTGTTCTCCTTCCCTGTCTTCTCTCCACCTTCCTCCCCCACTGTCTTGCCCCAGACTCAGGGATGTGAGAACGTTCCAGCAGCACTGCAATCTCCTCTCCTCTCGTGTGGCTCCTAGATAAGGCAGTAAAAATCCGATTTTCAGCAATTTGCTTCATTTGTGAGCGCTCCCATGTCTCCCTCTCTCCCCCTGACACCAGCTTAGCAAAATTGTCTGGGCGGAGTGGATATTTTTAACCACTTAGCAGTCAGAAAACGGTCATAAAAGAGTTTTGTGAGAAACTTAGCCCCAGCCTTGCTGCGGGCAGTGTGTTTGTGGGGTTAGTGGAGGGGGCGTTTAAGGAAGGGAGGGACCTGGGCAAGTTGTAGGGAATGAACGAAGCAGGGAGGCAGGAAGGTGGGGTGGGAGGGGGGAGCCAGCTGTGGGGAACGGGTCTGTCCCACAGGAGCTGCTTCTTGTCTGGAAACAAAAGATGTGAAAGGAGCTTCCCCCACATTTTGGGAAGGGTCATCCCTTTGCCAAACCAAAGATAATGATGGAAACAATGGATGTTTATTGAGCACCTACTGTGTGCCAGGCACAGGCTAGGTGCTTTCTATGTCCCTCACTAAATCCTCACAGTAGTCGATGAAAGATGGGTTTTTCTTTTGTGGGTATTCGTTAAGACAAATGTTAGGCTGCTGCGACCACAAGACGCCCCAAAAGCAGATACCCTTCACTGTCCAAACATCCGCTATTTGGAAAATGCAGTTTGAACTTGTCACGGGGCTCCTAATCGGAACTTGGAAACTGAACGGGTGTGGCTAGCGAGGGAAACAGTGTAGTGGTTTAAGAGACACAGAAGGTCTTTTCCGACACATAAACAGCCCTGGCCTGCACTGCACGAAGCCCTGGAGTGGCAGGCTGCCTCCAAGGCTCTCACAGATGGCAGCTGAGTCTGCTCAGGCTGCTGGAACAGAATATCACAGGCCGGGTGGCTTATCCACGACAGGCATGTATTTCTCACAGTTCAGGAGGCTGCCTGATCAAGTCCAAGATCAACACGCAGGCAGATTCAGTGTCTGGTGAGAACCCACTTCCTGGTTCACAGGCAGCCGTCGCCTCGTGGTAGCCTCATGTGTGGGAAGGCGCCCTGGAGCTCTCTGTCCTCTCTTTTATAAGGGCACTAATCCCATTCCTGAAGGTTCCAGTCTCATGACCTAGTGACCCCACCAAAGGCCCCACCTCCTAATACCATCACATTGAGGATTAGGTTTCAACATGTGAATTTTCGGGATACACACAGTCGGTCCACAGCATCAGGCTTCGTAAACGCTCTGTCCTTGCATAATAGGGGCCACCAGCTTCCCAGACTGTCCTATCGGAGCCCTCACCAGCTGCCTACCTGCTAAGGTAACGCCACGTAATTTAGATTCTATTACCATGTGGTGTGCTTGTTACAATATCACTTAGGCTGCTGGAATAGGAACGCAACATTACAGTGGCTCAAACAAGAGATAACTTTATTTAGCGCTCACTTCATCGACTGGGTGTAAAGGGTCCAGGGCTGGGATGGTTGGCTACACTGTGGTGGGGGCACAGGTTCTTTCTGTATTGTCTTCTGTTCTACCATCTTTAGAGTGGACTTCCCATCAGGTCCACCCTGTAGAAAGGGGAGTAGGGGAGGCTCTGCTCCGCCTCTTCTGGGTTGCTCATGTGCTATTGGTCAAAATGTAGTCACATGGCATAGCCTTCAAGGAAAGCTGGGAAATGTAGTCTTTTTCCTGGATGGCCTTGTGCTTTAAAATGAAGGTTGTTCTATTAATACAAAAGATAAGGAAAGTAGGGAGGGGGGGAGAATGGGGAGTGACTGCCAAATCAATACGGGGTTTCCATTGACAGTGATGAGAAAGTTCTGGAAGAGAGAGCAGCGATAGTTGCACAATATGGTGATGAGTGCTGCTGAGTTGCACACTGTAAAATTGTTACCATGGTAAATTTTAGGTTATGTGTATCTTATCACAATAAAAAAAATAATTTACTTGCAACAAAAGATAAGGAAAGGGGATACTGGGAGACAGTCCATACCCCAAGCAAAAACCTGGGTGAAGACGGACAGCAAGCTCTAGCTGGTTTGGCTCAGTAGCTGGAGTGTTGGCCTGTGGACTGAAGGGTCCTGGGTTCGATTTCTGTCAAGGGCGCATGCTCAGGTTGCGGGCTCAGTCCCCAGTGGGGACCATGCAGGAGGCAGCTAATCAATGATTCTCTTTCATCATTGATGTTTCTATCTCTCTTTCCCTCTCCCTTTCTCTCTGAACTCAATTTAAAAAAAAAAAAAAACATTAAAAAAGAGAGATATTGACAACCTAGAATTTAAAAAAAAAAAAAAAAGGGACAGCAAGTCATGCAAATGCCTGAGGCAGATTTTTCCTGGCAGAGGAAAAGCATATGCAAAGGCCCAGAAGCTGGAACTCCCTAGCTGTGTCTGAGAAACATCGAGGAGGCTGGAGTGAGGTGAGAGGGAGGCACAGTGGGAAGAGATGAAGGCAGGAATTGAATTCTGCCCACACCTGAATGAGCAGCTGACCATCCTTCCCTAGAGCCTCGCATTCTGCTGACACCTGGACCTTAGTGAGAGCAGAACCAGAACCTGAGATGATACATGCATGTTGTTTAAGCTACGAAACTTGTGGGAATTAGTGATGGCAGCAACCAAAAACTAACTCAAGGTGGAAGCCTGGGGTGTTCTGAGAGGAGGCTTGGGAAACTGGGCTACGGTGCTCACTGGCGCCATCTGAGGGCTCTGGGGGGAATATATTTTAGCGGGCGAGGGCGGAGCTGGGCACCAGGGCAGAGGCTACTGCCCTGGACGAGGTGGGGACCCAAAAAGGCCTGGAGAAAGGAAGCCAGTGGTTTGGGAAAGAGAGAGAGAGAGAGAAACAGAGAGAGAGAGAGAGAGAGAGAGAGAGAGAACTAGGGGGAGGGGGAAACGAAGAGCTAGGTGTTAGGTCTGATCAGATAATTGAATCGATACCCTCTCCCCTGATTACTGACCTTTAGGCCACTTCACAATGGACATTCCACTTGCGTAGGCCACGTTCCACTCGCTAAGACCATTATCTCTCCCCTCTGGACTTTCCCAGGATCCTCACCTGCACAGAGAATTCTCCGCCCAGAAAAAGCCAGCCTAGAGTCCTTTAAAAACCCCTGAGTCCCCGTCCTTGGGTACTGGTGCCATTTTGGGGCTCAGCCCATCTAGGTATCCAGATGACCTAATTCTATATAATTCCTATATATCCTATATAATAAAATGCTAATATGCTAATTAGACAAAGCTGGGGCTGTGAGGGAAGCCTGAGTCCTGGGTGCCCGCTGGCGGCCAGAGGAAAGCCCAGGTCCCGGGTACCAGAAAGAAGCCGGAGCCAGCAGCTGGGGGCAGGAAGGCCTACTCTTACACAGATTTCGTGCATCGGGCCTCTGGTAAATTCATCATTCTCTACCCCTTTTGGCCTTGTGCGTTCCTCCTTTGGTGACCCTAACAGTAGGGAGCGAGAGACAAGGATGACCCAAGACTTCATACCTGGGTACAAAGATCCCCCAGCTCCCACCTCCCTCCGCGTCCCTCCAGCCTCCATCTGACCTGTGGGGGCCACATGCTGCCGTCTCCTCGGAGGCCTTGATCCTGCTTGTGACCTTTCACTCGTCCCATTTCCATTTTCCAGACAGGATGTCAGATGGCACTGGAGCGGGGCTGCGGGCTGCTGGCCCCCTAACCCCAACAGAACTGGGGATCTACCTCCTCCTCCCCACCCGAGTCCAGGAAAACCAGCTCCCTGGTCTGCGCTTCTCTGGAATTTTTCTTCTCTCTTTGTTAACCGAATTACCCCACCTCTGCCTCTCCTTGGGGGCTGCCTGCTGGGCTGTGGGGGAGGAGGGGCCTGGGTTGCAGCCCAAGATATTAAACCATCAATCATCTGCCAATGCTGACTCCCTGGTGCTGGGGACCCTCGGCCAAGCTCCACCCCTCCGGGAGCCCCTGCAGCAGAGGCAGCTCTAGCGCAGGCCTGGAGGCCTGGAGGCCCTGCTGGGGGGTGGGGGTGGAGGGGGCGTTGGGAGAAATTCACAGATTTCACCTACCTGGACGGCAGACTGCTGTGCTCTGTTCAAATCCAGGAGAGTCACGCCATCACTCCGTGCCTCAGTTTCCCCCTCTGTAAAATGGAGTTAATAACATTTTTGATGTCACTGCAGTTCTTCGTGAGGCTTATATGAGTGACTGTGGTGGCTATCTATGCCACATAATCCTGTCTATGGTTTGCTGCCAAGACTGTTCTCCTTGTCCTAGCATAGACTGAGGATCATCTCAGCGGCTCCTTTTGATGCCAGTGGGGCGAGTTCCTAGTGGGGACTGGAGTCCTAAGCCAAGAAGGTTCTTGGCTTCGCACAGGAAAGAAGTCATGCATGAGCCAGCATCGAGTTTAAAGTGGAAGCAACGCCCAGCCAGCATGGCTCAGTGGTTGGGCACTGACCTGTGGAGCAGGAGAGCACGGTGCAATTCCGGGCCAGGGCACACGCCCAGGCTGCGAGCTCCATTCCCAGGGTGGGGTGTAAAGGAAGCAGCCGATCAATGATTCTCTCTCATCACTGATGTTTCTACCTCTCTCTCACCTCTCCTTCCTCCCTAAAATCAATAAAAATATGTTTAAAAAATTAAATAGCCCTAGCCGGTTTGCTCAGTGGATAGAGCTTCGGACGCAGACTAAAGGGTCGTGGGATCGAGTCTTGTCGAGGACTTGCTCCTCAGTTGCAGGCTCAATCCCCTGCCCTGGTTGGGGCACATTGGGAGGCAACCCAATTGATGTGTGTCTCTCAGCGATGTTTCTCTCTGCTTGTCTCTCCCCCTCCCTTCCACTCTCTCTAAAAACCAATGGAAAAATGTCTTGGGTGAGGACCAACAAACAAACAAAAGAATGAATGAATGAATGAATGAATGAATGAATGAATGAAGTAGAAGCAAGTTTATGGAACAGAGCGGATAAGCCAGGAAAGCCACGCCACAGACAGAGTGGTGGACTCTCCTTACAAGAGAAGGAAGAGAGACTCCAGCAAATCCAGAGGCTAAGCTTCTTCTGTTGGTCATTTCCGTGGAAATCTGCTGGGATGGGGAGATGGAGAGTGGACGGTCCTGTTGGGATTCCCGTGTGGTGTGCTTTCCCATTATGGTTTGGGTAAGCGAGAAGGTACGGTGAGTCGCTAATCCTCAGTCGTGGCAGGAATTTTCTTTGGAGGCTCCTCGGGGTCTGCTTGCATCTCCGGGCAGTCAAGTTCCGTGTCAGACAGCACGTAGCAGGCCCCCGACTTCTCTCTGTTGGACATCAGCTAATGTATATCGTTCTCATGCCCCTCTCCTATATTCCTTAAGGCTTAGCACTTTCCGCTGGCTGTTCCCTCTGCCTGGCATGAGCTTCCTCCAGATACCATGTGACTGACTCCTCTTTGCCTGCTTCAGGGCTTTGCTCAAATGTCACCTGCTCGGCGAGGTCACTTGTGGAAATGACATGCAGTCCCCATGCCTACCCCATCCATCCAGGTTTTATTTCTCCCTGTAGCCTACACCATCACCTCCTGTACTATCGGCACTACCGGCTGGTTTGGGGTCTCTTTGTCTCCCTACCGAGTGTCAGCCCCAATGGCAGGGGTTGATTTGTTTACTGCCCCATGAAATGAACACTCAGGAAATACTTGTTGAGTGAGTGAATAAATGAGGGAATGGATGAATTCCATTCAGCCACTCCTGGAGGGCCCCTGGGTTTTCCCTCAGAGCGGATCAACAATCCTGGGTTTTCTGGGGCTGCAGGGGGTGTCATTGGTCGGTTGTGTTCAGGGGCCTAGCTGCTTCTCCATCATCTTTCTGTGGACCTTTTTTCTTCTTATTGAAGTAAAATTCACCTTTGGAAAACCAACCATTTAAAAGTATACGATCCAGTGACATTTAGTATCTTAGTCAATGTTGTACAACCACCATCTCTCTCTCTGAAGTTCCAGAATTTTCAAAAGGAAGCTACCTGTACCCCCCAATTTTCACCTTCCTCCTAGCCGCTGGCACCATCCATCTCTCTTCTCTGCGGATTTATGAATTCCATACACTCCCCATAAGCTGCCTTCACTCAGCATGGTTCCTTTTATGCCTGAATGACATTCCACTGTACAGACGGACCACCTTCATCTGTTGTCAGACATTTGGGTTAGGTCCACTTTTTAAAACTATATATATTTTTATTGATTTCAGAGAGGACGGGAGAGGGAGAGAGAGAGAAACATCAATGATGAGAGAGAATCCTTGGTCAGTTGTCTCCTGCATGCCCCACACTGGGGACCGAGCCCACAATCCAGGCATGTGCCCTGATTGGGAATCAAACCCTGGTGACCTCCTGGTTCACAGGTTGACGCTCAACCACTGAGCCAGGAAGGCTGGGCCAGGTGTGTGTGGCTCTTTAAAGGGCATCCCTTCCTCTGGATCGATGCAGGGGTGGCAAGGGGAGGGACGGCACTAGCTCTTGCTCTGGCTTGCGCCCAGCTCTCCTGAGCAGTGAGCAACCTGTTCCTGCCACCCCTGCCTGTGATGTGTCCCCTGAGTAGCGCAGGCGGTGGGGGTGGGGGGCGCTGTGAACACACGTAACCAGGGCTGCACCTCTCACTCAGGCCTTCGGTCGGCCAGTCCCTCACCTCTGTGCCCTGCTCACCCCTGCGGAAAATTGGTCAGGGGACTGGGCCACTCGGGGTGGTGCCCCAAGCCCCCCTTCCTGCTGCCTCGGCTATGCCTCCCTTGCCCCCCTGCCCAGAATCTGGAGGCCCTCGCCTTCCCAGCCCCTCACCCTGGCTCCCCTGTGCACCACCTTTCCCCAACCTGGAGTCCCACACACCCCTGCTTCTCTCAACCCCCTCTCTGTCTCCCCGGCACAGTGGCTATTTTTATTTTTCCTTCTTATTAAATTTCCAACTTCTGCAAACACCATGGCCCCTGCCTCGCCGCCCCCTCCCCCCTTTTCCCTCAGAGCGGATTTGATTCACTTGCGTTTTATTAACAGATTTAAAAAAACAACAACCCAGCTGCCACCGCTCTGTGGTCTCTCTGGCTTCCTGGGGGTTGAAGGAAACTGGATGGACGGGGTGTGGAGAGGCTGCAGGGTCTCTGTGGGGGTTTAAATTTGCCCTCCTCCCCACACTCTGGGATGTCTGCGCCTTTCCACCGCAGCCTGAGGGGCCGGGGAGGGGCTGGGCAGTGAGGTTGCACCCCTTCCTGGCTTTGGGGAATTTGATGAGTGTCAGGCCTGTGCTGTCCCCTAGGTGGAACTTGAAATTAACAGAAAGAAAGAAAGAAAGAAAGAAAGAAAGAAAGAAAGAAAGAAAGAAAGAGAGAGAGAGAGAGAGAGAGAGAGAGAGAGAGAGAGAGAGAGAGAGAGAAAGGAGGGAGGGAGGGAGGGAGGGAGGGAGGAAGGAAGGAAGGAAGGAAGGAAGGAAGGAAGGAAGGAAGGAAGGAAGGAAGGAAGGAAGGAAGATTAAGAAAGAAATTGGTACTACGGTAAGCCCCCACCCTCAGACACTGGGTGGTGGAGGCTTTGGGTGGGGACGGAGGCGCCCTGTTGGGCCTTGGAAGTAGAGCCTGAGATTGGGAACAGACTCGGATCCAAAGCCAGAGTTGCCTCCACTCTCTCCCTTCAGATGGCTGCTGAGGCCATGGAAGGTTCCAGGCTGGGACATCACCCATCCTGGCCCAGCTCTCTTGCTCCTTCCTCCCCGGGAGATTCTGATCCCCCATTCTCCCCTCAGCCCTGCCTCCCAGAGCTGAGAGGAAATTGCTTCTTCATGTCCCCAGGGTGTTCCCCCCAAATTTTTGTGGCAGTTGCCATGGCAACCAAGAACCCAGCTGCACTTTATTTTCTTGGGATACAGGATGGGGGCGGTGTGTGTGAGGGGATGGGGAAGGCAACTGGGTCGTCAGTTCTGCTGGGACCTTTTCCCTCCTCTCCTGGTCCCCACCCCTCCCCCACAGGGCTTGGTCCTGCCTCGGTTTACAGGCCAGGCTGCCTGTCCGGGTTTGCTGGCTGGCCCATGGCCTAGGTCCTTCCTCAGGCATGTGCCCTGGTTCCTGGTGGAATCCCTTTCGCCTCCTTTTCCTCTGCAGTCCCCTAATCAGGTGGGGCTGGTATGGTTGGGCAGGCTGGACACTGTGCGAGAGGCACTGCGTGAGCTCAAGAGTGCCCAATGCAACCGGCCGGCGTGGCTCCATGGTTGAGGGTGGACCCATGAACCCCGAGGTCACGGTTCAGTTCCGGTCAGGGCACATGCCCGAGCTGCAGGCTCGATCCCCAGTGTGGGGCGTGCAGAAGGCAACTGATCAAGGATTTTCTCTCATCATTGATGTTTCTATCTCTCTCTCTCCTTCCCTCTCTGAAATCAATAAAAATATATTTAAAGAGAGAGAGAGAGAGCGCCCATTTCTCCTCTGCTCAAGTGCACCCTACGGATTAACCTCTGCCCTGCCAAGCTGACACCAACTCTCCAGTCACCACTAGGAGAGCCAATCACTTCCACAAAAATTTAAGTTCTGGTCGCACCCTCAGAGGAGAAAGGGAAGTCTTGTCAGGCATTTGGGGTTTGGAGCAACACACATGTATACCTTAGAGAAAGCAAATGTGGGCAGGAGGAGGTACTCGAGGGGCCTGGGCTGGGAGCAGGACGGGGTAGCTCCTTCCCCTGGGGGTGGGGCCTGCTTTCCCCCTCTCCCTGAGAATGAATCTGGGCTGGATTTTTCTGTTGTTAATCCTCACCCGAGGATATTCTCTCATTGATTTATTTTTTAGACAGAGTGGAAGGGAAGGGAGACGAAGAGACACACAGAGAGAAACTTCAATGTGAGAGAGACCCCTGGATGGCCTCCTGCACACGCACCACAGGGATTGGGGATGGAGCCTGCAACGGAGGTATGCACCCCTGACAAATCAAACCCGGGGCCCTTCAGTCCGAGGGCCACTGAGCAAAACTGGCCAGGTCTGGACTGGGCTTGTTTTACCTGCGTTGGCCATTTGGGTGCAGCGGAATTGCCAGGGCGGTTCCCAATCTGGACCTCAAGAGGTGCTCCCCGGTTCTGTTTGCTTCTGGAAACCTTGCCTCTGTTCACATGACCGAAACCCGGGCTAGCCGGCGTCGTGGAGGAGAACCCTGTCTTCCCAGCTGAAGCCATCCTAGATCAGCCTAGATCAGCCGGCAGCCAGCAGAGCTCCTCACATGTGGAGTGTGTTTCCTGGATTCACCGCTGACCATAGACTCAAGAATGAGCCCAACCAAGGCCACAAGAACAGCCTTTGACTCATAGATGGCAGAGCCATAATTACTAGTGATTGTGTAAGCCGCTGGACTTGGGGTTGTTTGTTACGAAGCATAATGGGCAATCAGTAACTGATACTGACTTGGTTCCCATCTCCTCCACTTCCTCTTCCTGATATTTCTCTGAGTGCATCCCCTCCACTCTATCCCTTTCTCACCTCCATCCAGCCTCCTGGCCGGCCTTCACCTTTTCAAGCCTGTTCCCACCTCTGGGCCTGTATACCTGTTTTTCCTCCTGCCTGGAACGCTCTTTCCGAAATCCTCACATGGGTCCCTCCCTGGCGTCGTTAGGTCTCTGTTCATGTGTCCGCTTCTCCGAGAGGCCCTCCCTGGCTCACAGCAATGCCACCCGCCAGCCCCTCATCAGCCTCTTCCTCTAATGGTTGTTGCTTTGTCCATTACCACGACCCGAAATTGTCTCTCCTCCTTCCCTGTCTCCCTTCCCTGGTGCTTCCTGGGGCCCCTCCCACATAAACTACTTGCCCTCAAATTCTTGTCGCAGGGGAACCTATTCTAAGACAGCTCTACAAGCTAGAGAAGATTCTAGATGTGGGGTTAGGAGACCTGGTTGTGCTGGGTTCCATCTGATGCTTCCACCTGCTGTCCAGCTGGGCCACGTGGAGGTATGCTAAGAGTGACCCAGGGCTTTAGAAGGGGTCAGAGAGCCCTCCGTAGATACACGCTCATCTGCCTTTTCCCTGTGGTTTCCCCATCCATGACGGTCATGCCCCAAGCCCACAATTTCATTACCAGCTGGAAAATAGCGCTATTTCCAAACTGCCAGTGCATTTCCACAGCTACACACCTGCATTTCCCACCAGCCTATAGCCCTCACGACGGAACCACCGGGTCCCAAGGAAACAGTTGCTAAACAAATTTGAATTCAGGTCCCGGATGGTGTCGCTCAGTGGATAGAGCATCAGCCTGCACACTGAAGGGTGGAAGGGTTGTGGGTTCAATTCTCCATCAAGAGCACATACCTGGGTTGCTGGTTCATTCCCCAGCCATGATCAGGCGTGTGCAGGAGGCAACCAATCGATGAATCTCTCTTACATGGATATTTCTCCCTCCCTCTCTCTCTCTCTCTCTCTCCCTCCCTCCCTCCCTCCCTCCCTTTCACTCTCACTAAAAATCAATGGAAAAAATATCTTTGGGTGAGTATTAACAAAATACATACATACATACATACATACATACATACATACATACATAAATTTGAATTTGGGAGGTGGAGCCATTGGAAAAACATGAACTGAACAGGTATTTGTCGTTCAGGGCAAAAAAACATGGAACCACTCCTCGTGCTTCTGAAATCAAAGATTCCAGTTTTGGCTGTGAGTCCCCGTTTACAATCGGTCCTGTCCACCTTCATCACCGCCATCATCCGATGGACTCGGGAGTGGGTGGTGGCTTTAAGAGAGAAGAAAGATCGTCTGTCTCTAGGTATCAACATTGCTTTCCTTAAAAATTTTCCTTTATGTTAAACCTCCCCACGATTCCAACGTTTCTCTTATTATCTTCTGCCGAGGGAAAAAATTAATAACACGGTGCAATATAAAATACTAAATTAAAGGCATTTTGGAACCAGCAATTATTTCATAAGCTTCTCTTTTATTGCTGCACTAATGTGCCTAATTGCTGTCTTAATGAGGACATTAATTTCTAGCTAATGTGATGTTATTATAGAAATTGCAGTCAATCTCTTAAAAAGGGGAAAGTGCTAGAAAGTTGTCCCACGAGGCTGGGGTTCTGGTCACCCTGGGGCTCAGGGGCAAAGGAGAAGAAAGGAGACGGTGCTGGGACTCAGTGCAGGGCTGGCTGGGAGCCAGGGAAGGGGAGGGAGGGGCGTCTCCCAGGTAATGGGCAGCCTGGGGAGGCCCCAGTCAGAACCAGCTGTTGCCATGCCTGGGGATCTGAGAGATGAGATTGCATAGGAGACAGAGTGAGAACAATTGGAAAACCTAACATTAGCCCTGGACGCTTTGGCTCAGTGGCTAGAGTGGCAGCTTGCAGACTGAAGGGTCCCGGGTTCGATTCTGGTCAAGGGCATGTACCTCAGTTTCAGGCTCCTGGTTGGGGCGCCTGCAGGAGGCAACCAATCAGTGTGTTTCTCTCACATTGATGTTCTCTGTCTTTCTCTCCCTTCCACTCTTTAAAAATCAATGGAAAAATATCCTCGAGTGAGGATTAACACAAAAACAAAAAACCTAACATTAGTGGCAGGCACTGCGGAGCATTTTATATCTTAATTCTTGCAATAACCTTATGAACTAGCATCGTTATTCCAATTTCATGGATGGGGAACCTGCAGCACCGAGAGGTGATGTAACTTACCCAAGGTCACACTGCCAGTCAGTGGGGGAGCCCTAGACGGTTAGGTTCAGTGGATAGAGCATCGGCCTGCAGACTGAAGGGTCTTGTGTTCAATTCTGGCCAAGGGCACCTGCCCAGGTTGCGGGCTCGATCCAGTACAGGTTGTGCCGGAGGCAGCCAATCGATGGTTCTCTCTCATTATGGATGTTTCTGTCTCTCTATCCCTCTCCCTTCCTCTCTGAAATCAATGAAAATACATTATAAATAAATAAATGGTGGCGATGGGCTTTCAACCCAGCCCGTCTGGCTTAGCCAGTGCCCTAGCATCATCGATGATAATAATAAGCTCGAACATTTGTTGAGAGTTTGTTGTGCCCTGGCACTATGCCAAGCCCCTCATGTACCACGTCAGGGAAGGCTCCTTTTAGAGGAGTAGCGGGTCAAGCCACATCCGAGTATTCTCTGATGCCACAGGGACGACAAGGCTGGGGTGCGGCTGCACCCCACACAGGACCAGGAAATTCACTGTAGGCGAAGGACCTTGGGGCCAGGAGAGGGAAGTGGGAAGAGTCTTTGCCTTGAGGCAGGTTCCTGTGGAAGGTCAGAGTGGGTTCTGGGAGCAGCTGGGCGGGTGAGAATTCCGGCTTTCTCGGTTCCTGTGTGACTGTGGGCATGTGGCTGATGCTTTCTGTACCTCAGTTTCTCATCGATAGATTAGGGGTCATAATGGAACCTACTTCCCAGGGCTGGTTTTTGTTGTTGTTGCTGTTAATCCTCATTGAAGGGTATTTTTTTTTCTATTGATTTTTAGAGAAAGTGTGAGGGAAGGGAGAAGGGGGGAGGGGAGAGAGAGAGAGAGATATATGCAGGAGAGACTCATCGATTGGTTGCCTTCTGCACACACCCAAATCCAACCAAGGCCAGGGAATGAACCTGCAACCCAGGTATGTGCCCTTGACTGGGAATCAAACCCTGACCTCCTGGTTCATATGTCAACACTCACCCACTGAGCCACACCAGCTGATGTTTCTATTTCTTTCTCCCTCCCCTTCCTCTCTCTGAAAAAAAAAAAATCAATAAAAACATTTTTTAAAAAAAATAAATTGGGCAAGAGGGTAGGATGGGAAAGGGATTTCTGGTGGAGGGAGGGGAAGGGGCTGGCAATGTCCTATTTTTTGACCTGGTGCTAGTACCACAGAGTATTCATTTCATAAAAATTCATGGAGTTGTATGCTTATGATATACACACTTTGCGGTATGTTATGTTCCAATAAAAAAGATGGTTAGAAGTTAAAAAACACCAAAGACGGAAGGGGCAATTTTGAGGAGAAAGATGGGAAGGGGATTCTATTTCATCACTGGGGCAAGAGGGGAAGTTGTCGCGAGGAGGGAGGTGGAGATGTAGGCAGGGCTGTGCTGGAGCTGGCTCACACTGGACACACCTCTCTCCAGCTCAGTGACGTCACAGCGGTAGCCTGGGACGTAATATTGCTACCCTGAGCTCAGCCATGGTGGGAGTATTTATACTATGGAAATTAGTAGATGCGACAAATCAGGGCCTTTTTTATTTCTAATTAAGAGCCAGTTTACACACCACTCACTATACCCCTGGATGTAGATAAAGCAATGGCATCTTTCAAGCAGCTCTATTTCTGAAACTTGAGGATGCAGAGTCGAACAAGACCCGCGCAGATGGTACCCACAGCGCTCACAGATTGGGGGTGGGGAAAGAGACCAATAAATCTACTCAACAAATGAAGAAAATACCCAATGGGAGTTCCAGGGGAGTCCGGTTTGGGTAATTTCTGATTAGAGTTTTGCAGGACGGATAGGAGTTTTCCAAAAGAGTGGGAAAGCAGGCCAGGCAGAAAGAAAACCATTGTGAGGATTTAGGATTGTTATTGCTGTTGTTAATCCTCACCCAAGGATATATTTTTCCATTTTAGAGAGAGCGTGGGAGGGAGGGGGAGAGACACAGAGAGAGAGAGAAACGTTGATATAAGAGAGACACATCAATTGATTGCCTCCTGCGCGTGCCCCAACTGGGCCAGGGATTAAGCTCTTGACTGGAATCAAACTCAGAACCCTTCAGTTGGCCAGCCGACACTCTAACTACTGAGCAAAACCGGCCAGGGCCATGCTCGGGATCTTTTAAAAATATTTTTTAAATCAATTTCAGGGAAAATGGGAGAGGGACAGAGAGAGATAGAAACATCAGTGATGAGAGAGAATCATTGATCGGCTGCTTCCTGCACGCCCCACACTGGGGATCAAGCCCATAACCCGGGCACATGCCCTTATCGGGAATCCAATCAGTGACCTCTTGATTCCTGGGTCGACACTCAACCACTGAGCCACACCCAGCTGGGCAAGGCTTTGGATTTTTGAAGGCTATATCACTTTCTTGAAGCTGTAATGTGCTTTAAGGATAACAAAGGGGGTGAGAACTGGTTAAAATCAGCCCACGGGTATGCTTTGTTTTAAGAAATATTTGGATTGAGATATAGTTAAGGATTCTGTATAAAAATCCAGGCTTTTCTAGAAAAACAAAAACAAAACAAAACAAAAAAACACCAGAAAATCTGGTAACCCTGGGCCTACATGCGCACAGGCGGTGGCTGACCAGAGCATCATGGAAACGTGTTTTCCAGTTCTCTGCCCACCACTCCCTGCTGTCTCCCAACGCTATGGACCAGGTCCGTCACCATCTTGCTCACAATGTGTGCTGCTTTCCCTGTGACAGAGCAAGACTTTCCAATTTAAAAAAAGAAAATGAAATAAGGCCAGGATCTACATCTTCCTCACCCTTGGCTGGCTTTGCCCTTTTCCCTCTCCTGCCCAGGGACTTCAATAGATGTCCGCATTTGTCACCCCTGCTGTCTCGAGAACGTAAGGCTGGGTCGCAGTGGTTTTATGTGCCAGCTCAGAAGTGAATTTTGTCCTTGAGGCTACGGGCAACATTGAAAAATTTTAATTCAGTGATTCAACTAATAGTTTGTAGCAAAAAGGTCTTGCTGCCCAATTCATATCCTTCTGGCCTCACCAGTTTCAGCAGCTCCTGCTGCCATCAGCTGCTGCTGTCGGCAGCGGCTCCTGGCCGGAGGGCTTTCTCCAAAGCTTTTGATGGCTTTTCTGCCCAATGTGACAGCTGGAAGCGCCAGGGAATAACCTCCATCCCTGGGGAGCACCTCTCAACCTGACGGGTTGGTGGACACATGGGCCACCTCCCTCACCCCTCAACAGTGTCCTACACTGCCCCCCAGGGGCCCCCAGTGTGATGGAGCTACAGTTGCCCACGGTGGTAACTGGCTTGATGACATGTGGGCTGTCTTCCATTGGTGCCTGTGCCCTACTGGTGTTTCCTGGGGTCACCTCCCAGATAAACAACTTGCGTTCGAACCCTTATCTCAGGTGCTGCTTCTGAGGAACCCAAACTAAAACCTAGTTATTAAGCAGCTGCTCTCTGCTGGGGACAGAAGAGAATATTCTGCTCTTGGGGACCTTACATTCTAGCGGTAAAGGAGAGAGCCCACAAATGGGGAAATGAGTGATTCATCATGTCAGGTGGCCATAGGAAAAGGGAAGGGAAACACAGTGGGGTGTGGTGGCTTTAAAATATGCCCGCCCATTTTGCTCAGGAGTGAAGGTGGTCAAAAGGTACGAGCTTCCAGTTATGAGATAAATAGGTTCTGAGGATGGGATGTACAGCATGGTGACTAGTTAATGATCCCATATTGTATATTTGAAAGCTGCTGGGAGTAGATCTTAACAGTTCTCACCACACGGAAAAGAATTACAACTCTGTGTGGTGATGGATGTTAACTATGGTTCTCATTTTGATTGTATATGTACTAGGGGCCCGGTGCACAAAAATTTGTGCACTCAGGAGGTCCCTCAGCCCAGCCTGTGCCCTCTCACAGTCTGGGACCCCTCAGGGGATGTTCACCTGCTGGCGTGCCTGGCCAGCCTGGGTGAGGGGCTGATGGCTGTCTGCAGGCTGGCCAAGCCCCCCAGTGGGAACCCTCACCCCATTGGGGTGTGGCCAGCCTGGGTGACGGGCTGAGGATCGTTTTCAGGCTGTGCATAGTCCATTCAGGGTTCAGGTCCCTACTGGAGTACCTGGCCAGCCTGGGTGCAGGGTTGAGGGCCGTTTTCAGGCTGCCCCACAGCTCCCATTGACCCAACCTCCCAGCAAGGCTGGCTGGAATCAGGTTTCTGGGGTTTATTTATCTTCTATAATTGAAACACTGTTGCTTTAAGCCGAGGCCTAGGCAGGTAAGGAAGCCTCCTATTTGCTTCAGCTCCATGGCTTCTATAATTGAAACAATGTTGCCTTAGTAGAGGCCCAGTTGGCCTAGGCAGACAGTTTCCTCCATCGCTGGTGCAACAGAAGCCTCCTGTTTGCTTAAGCTCTGTGGCTTCTATAATTACAACTATGTTGCCTTGAGCAGAGAGAGGCCCAGCCAACCTAGGCAGACAGTTTACTCCTGGTGCAATGGAAGCCTCCTGTTTGATCTAGTTCTGTGGTGGTCGGCCTCCATCTTGGCTGGGTTAATTTGCATACAGCCGCTCTGATTGGCTTGTGGGCGTGGCTTAGGCATCCCAGAGAAATGGTCAATTTCAACATTACTCTTTTATTAGAGTAGACTAGGGGCCTGGTGCATGAAATTCATGCACGGAGTGGGAGTGGGGGGTAGTGGTAGTGTCCCTCAGACCAACCTGCACCCTTTCCAATCAGGGACCCCTTGAGGGATATCCGACCGCCCATTTAGGCCAGGACTGCTGGCTCCCAACCTCTTGCCTGCCGATTGCCCCTAACCACTCCCCTGCCAGCCTGATAAACGCCTAACTGATCCTGTGCTGGCCTGATTGCCCCTAACTGCCCTCCCCATGCCAGGATAGCCCCCCACAACTGTCCTCCCCTGCAGTCCTGGGTCCATCCCAACTGCCCTCACCTACAGGCCTGGGTCACCCCCAACTATCCTCCCCTGCAGGCCTGGATCCCCACCAGCAGCCCTCATCTGCCAGCCTGCTCACCTCCAACTGTCCACCCCAGCCAGCTTGGTCCCCCCCCA
>PVJC01034577.1:0-18738 GCA_004026665.1 Murina feae | reverse complement strand
GCTGTCAATCCATTAGCAATATAGATGTTCTCCAATTATATTCGCTGCACACATATCTCTCACTGGCATACCAACTGTTTTTTAACTTCCAATCGTCCAATATCTAGCTCCAGTAGTACTTGAAAACTCTTTTCCAGTTCCCCCAATCAACACATAGCTCCCCAACATATAAATAGCATGTACATTTGAACTGCTTTGACAACTTCTAAGCCTGCTAAATTCAGGTATGTCCGTAAAGCTAAAAGCAAAATTCTGAAAGATACAAATATCAATCATCCCAACTATAGTATTTCTTGATTAAACACTGAATCTAAAAATATTATATAAATTAAAACCAATTCAAAGTTAAAGAAAAGTTTATTGGGAAACCTCCAGTTAGAAAGGATTATTTTTCTCTGGTAGGGGGGCATTTTTGATTATTGGTATACACTGCCATGCAAAAACATTTGCCCTACAGTTGCATTCAGAATTCTATTTTTACCCATTCTCAAATTATCCACTTTCTTCAAATTACCCTTCATAATAATTGCTCTTTTCTCCAATACAGGTTGGATGTGTGTTTGACATGATTTTCCTTAAAATCATTTAGCACATGTATTAACATGTAAGAGTTAAAGCAACAACTAAATTAGAAGCCCTGAACATTAAAAATGTTCTAAGACACAGTATCAAGGAATGCATTGAAGAAACATTATATAAAGAAAAAGCAAATATATATTTAAGATGGCACAAATGGTATACTTAACACATCTGTGTTTTAATGGTTACCAAGTATCAAAGTAAAAATTTCTAAAGTTAATTTATTACTAGTTTTTAAAATGGATATTACATATTTATGGTAAAAATTTTATCATAAGAAGTATAGAAAGAAAAACAGGGATTCCTTCCACCCTAGATTCATGCTCTCTCTCTGTGTTCTTCTGTATCATTTCAGAAAAAGTTTATGGACATACAAAAATACAATATGTATTTATGTACAATTTTTAGGTAAATGGGAGTATACATTTTGTCTATACTTTCCTTTTTTTCTCTTATGCTTTTGCGACTATTCTATGTCAGCCCATGTAAATCTAGCTTATATATTTCTTAAAGAGCTTGAATAATTTTCTGAATCAGTCATCTTGATGTTCATTTGTGTGTTTTTCCCCCAGTCTTTTCAATCTCTGGATGTAAGTTTTTGTACAAATGTGCACAAATAAGTAAAACTGCTGAGGTGAAGGACATGTACATTTAAAATTTTGAAAGATATCCAAAAATGCTTTCAAGAGACTGTGATATGTTTAATTTAAAAGACAAATCATCTTGTTTGTAAAGTCTAAAAACAGCCATTGAAATAAATATATAGATAAAAATAAATAAAAGGACTCAACAGAGTATCCTTAGGAAGTGAAACCATTTGGATATGTACGAAGTCTCTAAAGACAAACTATCTTGGCAGAATTCTGCAGACCCCCATGAAAACACATACTTCAGATTTTACAGATCAATATTATTCAAAACATTATCATGCAAATTTTATCAATATTGAGCTGAACCCAATGCCATTATTTGGAGAGCAAAAGTCATAATTTCATAGCTCTCTAAAAGCTTTAAATATTTTAGCAAATCATTATTCTGGGCTTTTCAATTAGTAAGTAGAAAACATCTGGACACTGAATGGACATAACCAATCCAAAATCCTTTTTTTATATTTCTGTTACAGTCCCGGCAAAAGCAAACTCTTTTCATTAGGCATTTTTCAAAAAACCAAAAAATGGAATAGTCTCTTGCTAATCAGAGTTACGAGATAACCTGTTTTCTACTGATACGCTAAATACTTAAAAGCCCGTGTTCAGTTCAGCTCCCTGAATGAACACCTGCGAGTTACTGTGCCCTCTGACAGGCGGTGCGGCAGGTGGCGCATGCGCAGAGGCGGGACTGACTTGCGCTCCCTCCTTCCATGCATGTCCCAGGGAACCTCGCCCTCAACCCCGGCATCACTTGTGGAAAGGCCAGACAAGGACAACCACACTTTGTTAAGACGTGAAGAATGGAAGAGGAGAGGAGGGCTAATGACGGGGCAGAGGAGCTCCTTGGAAAATTGAGCAATGTAAAACAAAGCTCGAGACGGTAACATGGATCAAGGAACCCATGGAAAGGGCGCAGGGTTTTCGCCTCATTTTGCCTTCCGCAACTATTACGTGCGGAAATAATAATATTCTATGTGTAAAGCCATTTAAATTGCTCCCCACCGCCACTACCCTTGTTTTCTGTGAGGCAATCATCTTGCCTTTTGTAAGTCCCCTAACTGCTGCCCTTTCAGCAAGGTAACGGTGACTCTGGTGAGGGATTACTGTCCTGTGACTGATGGAATGTGAAGAGAGCTCATTTACATTCGTTACAAGCGTAAATAAAAACTGTTACTCTGAACATGACTGAGTTGTATGAACATAAAAGCCACAAACGTCCAGTCTGGTGGGATGAGTCTGTAAACAGACTGACATGCAGTGAAAAGCAAAGCACTGTGGGTTATCTGGGCCGTCTACTTAGGGAAGAGGCAGGTGAGAAACGGCGTGTGAAAACCTGTATGCAGCCAGCAGCCTTGAGCATCGTGAGCTGCTCTGGAACGCCTATATACATCTTCCATGTAAGTGCTATTTGTGTACTTTCTGCAAGTGTACTTTCTGCAATGCTTTGCTATAAAATAGTTGTATTTGGTTAGTAGTTCTCATTTAATTGCAGGCTTGTGTATTGGTAATGTTTAGCACTACCACTAGAGAAAGCGAAAGTTGCAAGAAGTTAAAAAATGGTTATCTGTTGTCCAGATTTCATCCAATACCATGAGAAAAGTTTAAAGAGGAATTTCCAGCATTTAATGGCAGAAAAATACAAAGCTATGCTCTCAAACAAGAAAGTAAGATTAAGTCAGGGAAATATCAGGCTTCCAGTATCAGAGTACCAGCCTCAGACTAAATTTTTACATAGTCCAAGCTGAAGGATAATCTGTGTACATTTAATGCAACCTCTTAATTTAATGATAAAGGTGCCAAAAGTTGAATATTAAATGATTTCCCAAGATTAATAGGTAAATTAATAGGTAAATTAATAGGTGAAATTTTGTTTTCCTTATTTGTAGTCCAAGCATCTTTCACAGAAGCAATATACAGTATCGTGTTCACATCCATAGTTTCCTTTACTCATGGAAGAAGACACTTTAGGATAGTACGCAGTGGCAACATGGGGAATTGGGGTAAGTACCAGATCACGAGGAAAAGTCCTGCATGGAAGCTTGGCTTCCTCAGGAACTGACAGTGTGTGTGACCTTGGGCAAGTCACTTAACCTTATGAATCCCAATTTTCTAACATATAAGGAATAGGTTGAAATAGATGAACTCAAACCTTCAGGGCTAACATTTTATAAATGTGCTTTGTTCAACTTAACACAAACACCATATTTTTTATGAGGCAAAAGTCTTTGTTAGGACTTTTTAATTTACCTTCAGCTTTATGCAAATTCTGTGTACTGTAGTTAGAGTACCACCTAGTGGACATTTGGATCACTTGACTACTCATGAGTTAAAATTTGTTTACTAAGTGCTAGAAAGAACTGTTAATCTATTATCAAAAAAATCAAAAGATAGGAAGGACATCCAAAGATCATATTATCCATTTTCCCTGACTTTAGGGGAGGTCAAAAGTAACCATCTTTGACATATGAGAATCTATTTATTTCCATTAGTTGGCATACTATAAAAATAGTATCTTCAAGAAAATGATATCACCTATGGAATGAAAGAAAATATTTGCAAGGCATCTATCTGATAGGGGTTTAATATCCAGAGCACATTAGCAAAAACCTGATTCAAAAATGGGCAAAGGAATGTAATCATTAGGAAAGTCAAAATCATGAGATACTACTTCATATCTGTTAGGATGGTTATTACTTAAAAAAAACATACCCAGAAAATCCTTGTTGTACAAGGATGTAGAGAAATTCAAATCTTTGTACATTGCTGTGAGACTATAAAATGGTACAGCCACTATGAAAAATATTATGGTAGTTCCTCAAAAAGTTAAAAATATAACTACCATATAATCCAGATATTTAACTTCTGGGTGGAAGAAAGAATTGAAAGCAGAAACTCTAAAGAATTGAAGTGGAAACTTAAATAAATGCCTATATACCCATGTTCATATCAGCATTATTTAAGTAGCCAAAATGCAGAAGCAACCCATTCATCAACAGATGAATGAATAAACAAAATGTGATATATACATACAATGGAATATTATTCAGTCTTAAAAAGGAAACTGTGATACATATTACTTGAATAAAAACTGAAGACACTGTGCTAAGTAAAATAAGCCAGTTAAAAAGACAAATACTGTTTGAGTCTAGTTACATGAAAATCCAGAGTAGTCAATTCACAGAGCAGATAGCAGAATGGTGGTATGTCAGAAGCTGGGGGAGAGAGAGTGGGAATGAACGCGTAATGGGCTGAGTTTCAGTTTGCAAAGGAGAAAAAATTCTGGAGACAGATGGTGGTGGTGGTAGCTGCACCACAATGTGACTATTCTTAATACCACTGCGCTCTACACTTTCACAATGGTAAATTTTATGTATATTTTATTACAGTAAGAATATTGATATCAGTATGATTTAGAAAATCTCTATTCTTGGAGAGAGAAAAAAATCTCGTTTCCTTAAAACATTTTAAAAAAACTTTCCTTAGTTCCTTTTCACTGGTTTAGAGTGCATGTATAATAAATCATTAACTCAATGAATGCATACTGGAAAGGGTGAATTGTTCTTAAGAACGGTTGAAACACCTTCGAAAGGGAATGTGTACTTTTCAGAATCCAGGAGAAACTATTAAACACCACTGTCCCTTGTGATTTTTGAGTAACAATGCACATTTGATGAGATTTCTGGTATCTCTGATTTTTTTGAGTTTGATTCAGAAGAGAGATGTGCTAAATGTGAAAGTGTCCACTCCGTTCCAGAGCTCAGTGGGAGAGGGGATGGGAAGGGAGGAGAGGGGAGGAGGAGAAGAGCCAGACAGTGGCATGGAGTGCTGCTAGGCAGCTAGGCAGCTCTGCTGCCACAGTCTGGAGCCCAAGAGTGGTGTAAGCTAGTGACAGCAGGAGCTGCCTTTGATGGAAGGAACTGAACTCTATCAGGAATAACTGACTCTGAGTGAATGCCCTTTCTAGTGTTTTCAATGAGGTGGCTACATGGGGCCTCTCTGGGGAGCTACACAAGGTATGGCTGTCCTTACCAAAAATTAAGGAAGTTACCTTTAAGCTTTGGTAAGCCCTATCCAGCGTCTTTCCCTTCTGCAATACTCTGTGTTCCTGCACTTCATCCATAGCTACAGAATAAATTTACCTTTGGAAAGACATATTGGGTAAACTAAATTTCCCTTACATATAAATGCCAGGGAAAGCTTAATGTGTACTGGCATTTTAATAGACCCGATAAAACCCCAACACATGAACCTCGAACTTCAGAATTCTTGATGTCAGTCTGCTGGCAGAGGGAGGTCTGGTCATCCTCTGGGCTCCTCGAAAGGAGGGTGTTTCAACCTCTACACTACTGATACTTGGGGCAGGATAATGCTTCATAGTGGGGGGGGGGGCCTGTCCTGTGCATTGTAGGATGTTTAGCAGCATCCCCGACCTCTCCAACTAGATGCCAATGGCACCCCTCCAATTGTGAGACCCCCAAAATGTCATTGGCCCTTTGCTATTCCCTGGGGGGCAAAACAGCCTCCCCCTAGCTCTGTTGACAAGCTTTGTAGAGTAGGCTGTCAGCTGCTTTACCAGTTCACATCATTAGTTATTCTTGCCAAGGAGTTTATAAACTCACCAAGAATTCAGATCTACACTGGGAACTGGGACTATCAGGAGGTGGAAGGAGTCAGGATGTAAGAATAAGTGCTCAAAAGCGTGAACAATTTGACAGTAACTCTTGTCAGATTTCCACAATAAGCTTCTAGGGCAATTTGATAAAATGGAATGAGAATATTAATATCTAAAGAGAAGTCTCTCTTTTTATTTAATGACAAAACTGCTTAAAAGAGGAGGGAACATATAGACCTTTTTTTCAGGGGGATTTCATATGCAAAACCTTTCACATCCTTCTCCTCCTCAGCCCATCCATTGAATAAAGACCGTTAAATCTTGGTGCCCTCTCACCACTTGCTCCTTCTGCAAGGGAGTAGCCCTAAAATATTCTCCAAATGTCGGGAATTTATTTTAATGCTTTGAGGCTGTAGCTTTTATACTCTGAGCCCCAGGTTAAGTAGCAATTTTCCAAAGAAAATAATTTTAGAGTCCTGGGTTAGTAATCATAATGACAATAATCACTGTAATAGAATTTACTATGTGTCAGGGACTTGTCGAAATACTTTATATACATGAAGTCATTGAATACTTACAATAACCCTAACACTACTGAAGAAACAGTGTTATTATTTCACTACTGTCATTATTCCTACTTTACAGCTAAATGCACTGAGGCCCCGAGAGCTCCAAGGTCAGTTGAGAAAGTAGCAGGTCTGAGTCTAAATCCTCTTTAGAATTCTAAGCACTTTTTGCTGAAATTGCTAATGGGAAGTTAACTCTGAATAACCCAGGATACTCAGATCTCTTTAGGCCTCAATTCCCTCATGTGTAGATTTCAATAAAAGTTCAGCTCTGGAATTTTCTGCCATGAGATATTCAACACAGAGACAAGATAAGAATGTCGCCACCACAGCTTGGTATTCAAGCATGGTATTGCAAAATAAGCACTGAATTTGGGACTAGAAGACAAGAGTTCAAAAGCTTTCCCCTCCCTGCCACAAGATCCATCTGCTCTTTAGTTTCTTCTTTAAAAAAAAAAATCCTGTCACTAGAACATTAGTTATGCTCTAATCATGTCATCCTAGGACATGCTTAGAGAGAAGAAGGGAGGGAGGGAGGAGGATGAGAGAGAGAGAGAGAGAGAGAGAGAGAGAGAGAGAGAGAGAGAAAGAGGGAATGATCAGGCGCCTTCTGTATGCTTTGGACCAGGGGTCAAATGCATAAGCCAGGTATGTGCCCTGACCAGAATCGAACCTGCAACCCTCCAGTGCACGGAATCATGCTCCAACCAACTGAGACATTCAGGCCCTGCTGATCTACAGTTTCAAAAGGACTGGTTAATTTTAATGGCAAGTAAAACAGCAATATACACTTTTTATTTGAGTTATTCTTTTATATCAAGACTAGAGGCCCAGCCCTAACCAGTTTGGCTCAGTGGATAAAGTGTCGGCCTGCGGACTGAAAGGCCCCAGGTTCAATTCCGGTCAAGGGCATATACCTTGGTTGCAGGCACATCCCCAACAGGAGGTGTGCAGGAGGCAGCTGATCAATGTTGATCTGTCATTGATGTTTCTACCTCTCTATCCCTCTCCATTCCTCTCTGTAAAGGGTCAATAAAATATACTTTTTTAAAAAAAGACTAGAGGCCCAGTGCACAAAATTCGTGCACTTGGGGGGGGGGGGTTGTCCCTCAGCCCAGCCTGTGCCCTCTCGCAGTCCAGGAGGCCTCGGGGGATGTCCGCTGATGGCTTAGGCCACCCCCCATGGGCCATCAGTCCGACATCCTTGGCACTACTATGGAGGCAGGAGAGGCTCCCGCCATCACCGCTGCGCTCACCAGCTGTGAGCCTGGGGTTCTGGCTGAGCAGCACTCCCCCTGTGGAAGTGCACTGACCACTAGGGGGCAGCTCCTGCATTGAGTGCCCCTGGTGGTCAGTGCACGTCATAGTGACTGGTAGTTCTGTTGATTTACATATTAGCCTTTTATGCCTGCGAGATTGGGCAGAAACCGGTTCTCCAACATACCCTGAGTGGTCCCGGATTGCAAGATGGCACAGGCCAGGCAGAGGGACCCCACCGGTGCATGATTGGGGTCAGGGAGGGATGCGAGAGGTTGGCCAGCTGGGGAGGGACCATGGGAGGGGTCCAGGGTATATGTGGCCCATCTTGCTCAGTCCTGATCGGCTGAATCCCAGCAGCAAGCTAATTTACTGGTCGAAATATCTGCCCCCTGGTAGTCAGTGCACGTTATAGCGAGCGGTTGAGCGGCCGTACCATATCATTAGCATATTATGCTTTGATTGGTTGAATGGACGACTGGATGACTGGACACAGCATACTAGGCTTTTATTATATAGGAAGGGTCTTCTGATGAAATCTCTCTCTGAACTTTCAGTTAAGGAACCAGTTCTCCGGGTTCTACTTTAACATAGCCAAACACTCAGAGGAGTCTAGACCAACCTGGTGGGTTCTGAAACTGATGGGGAACTTCAGTTAGCAGTCCTCTTGGACTGGTATTTGGCATCATCAAGATTTCTTCTCCTGTAACATTAGGTTATGCTCTAATAATGCTCTGAGTGGTGTTTTGAGTCAATAGTGACTTCTGAATAACCCACTCTGATGATAACCAAATGGAATGAGAGAGCTAACCCAGAGGATCCCTTAAACCCTGGCCAGTGATGTGCAGACACTGATAAAACAAGGCTGTGTGTTATCCCGGATTCAGAGGGTAAACACAGTCATTGCTCCTTGAAACCCACTGAAGTACCACCCTATATCAAATAGCTAAGCAATTTGTTTTATAAAAAAAAAACAATCAGTCAAACCACAAAGACAGGAGCAAGCTGCTGGAGAGAAGCAGCAGGAATTGCAGATGTTCCCACAGCTCTATATCCCGGCAGGCAGAAGGTTAGATACGGATGCATGGGTTTCTCACCTACTGAGACTATGATACTCTCTCAAAAGAAGAATACAGATTGTAATAATTTCAACAAGAATGACCTGTTCTCGATATAAAAGATAAGCAGGATCTAATGGGGATTGTGTACTTGGTTAATAAAATAGCTGCAAGCACCAGTTTCTCCTCATGATATGTGTACTGATTGGTTAATGGGACCGAATAATTAACAAAGTGATTGGCACAATTTGGAAAATTTCAGGTTAGGGTTAGAATTCATGAAATCATCTGGAATATTAAGAATTCTATGTTAATTTCATTTTTTAAAGTGATATATATCATTCTATAAGGTTTAAAATTTATCTTTTGCGTGTGTGTGTGTGTGTGTGTGTGTTTTAAGGCAGTCTCTTGGGAAAGAGAAAGGAAGACCATATTGATCGATGAATGCTCATTGATGGTCTAATAACAAGCAGAATGGTTTTTATCCAGTTAGATGTTGGTTCATTTATAATGAGCTCAATGCCTGGAGGATCTGTGGAGAGGCTGGTAAACACTGTCCATCCCAAGACCCAAAAAACCCAGAATCTCCACTGAAACCAGAGACCAGAGCTTGCCAGACTCAACAAGACAGGGAGCTTATTATCAGTGTCAACAAAAGGCCTTTGTCAGAAAGTCCCCCTCCCCGCGTGTTTTTCATTACCATCTTTTCCTCTGGAAAGAACCCTACTTCTGTGTGAGCTAGCATCTGAAATTCCAACCTGTAAATCCTGTAGCCAATGACTCAGACCACCCTAACTTCCAGCTCCAGCATTGTAGGAGCTCTTCCTCTTGTTGGACAAGTCCCACAGCAAGACCTCACTACTCAGAGGGACAGCACAGAAACTCTGGTCATTTCAGAGAATATGAATTAAAACAAAAGTGTGTGTGTATCTGTGCCAAAGGAACTCTTACTGAGCACAGGTCAGTTTGGAAATGGAATCACAAAGCAAAGATAAAACTGTTTTAAGATTTTTCTTTTGGGGGTGAGGAAAAATAAAACACTGCTTCACCTGGTTGGTTTATAGTTTTAATAATTAGATGGGTGTTTGGGGGGAGTGGGGTGGGGAGGGTAGGGCATCTATCATTACTCGAGTTCAAAGGGCAACTCTAAGATGGGCACCTGCATACCAACCATGTGTATTAGAAACTCAGCTTAATGAACACAACCTGATTGAGAGCTCTTTAAATTCCATGCTATCTCTTCCCCTTTGAACGTTGACAACCTTTAAGGGGTGTGGGGGTGCTAAGAGGAGGAAGAGAAATGGGGCAAACATTAAACATAAGTTTGCTGCCATGGCTTCAGTGATTAGCTTCTGACCAACCTCCCTGGACATGCCAGCCTGGCGCTGATAGGGAAGGGAGGCAGGAATGGTCTGGTAATTACAGGATGCATCAAAGCACTGCAAATTAATCAGGAGAAACATGTTCAGTGTAATTTCTTTAAATGAAAACTCAAACTACAAGGCATCAGGTGACATTAAGTTTAGCAGAGAATTAAAGCTATATTCCCCTTGTAAGTATTGTACCCCAGAGCACAGGTGAGCACTGAGGGTGTCCCCAGCTCTGTGGGTGCAGGCAAAAAATGATTCTAACTACCGATCTCTCAGTTTAGTGTGCAGTGGACAGGACTGGCTACATAATTTAGAGGGCCTCATGCACAACAAAAATGGGAGCCCTTATTAAAAAATAATTAAGATGGTGATAGCAGAGAATAAACCAAACGTGGGAGCTGCATGAGACTGCACACCTGTGAAGCCAACCCTGCTGGTGGAAGACTTTGTATGTTAACACATACAAGTTGAGTGAAACTTACGGCTATAGCTGATTTTGATAATTACTTTTATTTTAAGTTAAGTCACAGAAAGAAAAAATAAAAATATTGTACTCCACTCCCCCTAACCAAACCAAACAAAAACCCAACCCTGTTGACTGGGAAGTTGGGAGCAACCATCTCCCCCATCTGCCGCTGTGTGCTACTCCATCCCAAAGCTCAGGGCAGATCCCAGCCCTGGGCAGACCACCTTCCCACTGACGGCAGTCCTTCACAGAGGAGAGCACTGTGCAATGTAGACCTGAAACCTTTCTAAATTGTGGTCCACATTAAACAATACATTTTAGATTGTATTTAGTACACACACTCACACACACGCACACAATATAATGGGAACAAAAGTTTCATAAAACAGTAATTCCAACTGGTTGTAATTCCCTTGGAAATTTTCTGTTCAATTTTATTTAAATATGTTCTGTTTCATTTTTTAAAGATGCTGTTCATGACCTACTATATGGAATTCAAAACCCAGTAATGGTTCCAACTCAGTGAGGTGTTGAAACCCACAATGTGAAAACACCATTATGGTGGCAAGTGTTGTCTCTGCCAGGTGTGCTCCCCATGATCCCCTCTTTTGGAAACAAGGTGCCTCTGACCTGTGGGTCAGTGTTAACTTACATGGAGACTGTCAACACACTACACTTCTGTCCTAAGATTTTCAATTTGAGGTTGGAGTGGAAACTCCCTTTTCTCTTGGGTTGCTAGGCTGGGAAGAGGTGATTCACGGTTTGAGGAAAGAGACAGCCAACCAAATCCCTGGTTCAAAGAGCCCCTATGACAGCTTTCTGGTGGCATGAGCCATTCCATGCCTGAGCTACTTTGTGGAGATTTTTGTCTTCTTCAACCACAAAGTCATGACTAATCTAAACACTATGATAAATAAAACATGAAAGCAGATAGTAAATATGCTATGAATATGGCTATATCTTAAAAGCCATATTGATTTCTTCAGTTCCTTTTTTTGCATTATAAAACCTTTTCCTTCTGTTATTCCAAAAAGAATTTTCTTAAACAAAAGCTTCCTTGTTTTTTTTAACATTTGCACAAATAACAGTTTTCCCCACATTTTATCTTATTGAATATCAGTTAAGCCTATTACTCTAGCTGGAAGGCATAAATGTCAAATCAAAGAGTTCTCTTAAAGATGATGTTTAGAAATGGAAGTTATCACAGCGTTTCTTTCACAATTAAGATTATAACAGTACCATGAACTATCGTTTACTGACTGTCTCTGTGCTGCAATAAGTTTACATGTTATCTATTTTAATAATTCTCATAACACTCTGAGACAAATAATATCCTCATTTTGTACATCGAAAGAGAAGCACAGGGATATTTTGTTCAAGATTACCCAGCTTGAAAAGGGTGGAGATGGGATTCAAACCAGGACTCTCTCTAATTTCCCTGTTGCCTCTTTAGAGACTGTCTTGAAGTCATACATCACAGTGGCCCAATGTCCTTCAAAAGAAATCCCTGTTCACTTATTTCTTTTTTAAAGTAACAATTCACATTACACAAATTGGCAATTCAAAAAAATATATTGCTTTTATTTATTTCTTCATAGGCTCACATGTGGAAACGTGGAGCTATCCCTGTAGCAGATTTGACTGAAACAGCAGAAGAAACCAGGACAATGGCAGTTATTCATGCCCCTGAAATCTTAGCCTAAGCTCTCTTTAGAAAATGTCATGCAATCTGGACCCAGTTAAACATTTAGCCTGAAGTCCCAACAAAAGTGCTATTTTACTAGAGAATAGCAAAGCTCCAGGTGATGATCTTAAGTTATAAAAATGCAGATTCCCTGCTAAAAGGCAAACTCTTCTCTTTAAAAACAAAACCAAACCAAAAAAAAAGGGGGGGGATCAGATGGTACTCAAGAAAGACCCAATTGGTTAAATCTGGTGTAGAGCCCACGTAATTTTTCATTTGATCATCTGCAACACAGAGCTTTCGTCTACTTTGAGCTTTAAGCACTCTGCATCTGCTCCATGTGAAACGAACAAACAAGGGATGAGATAGGTCCTGACCTCATAAAACTGTCTCCCTTATTTCAGTAACTCCTTGTTTTGTATTTTTTCTACAGGCTGACTCACTATTGAAAGCATTTTGAGCAACCCGATGGAAAATGAATGTTTTCTAATACTGCTAAGCTTCTTTGACTAGTTATTTGTACTGATTTTTTATTCACTCGTAACTCCATCTTATCCTTCTTAAAACCATTGGAAAATCAGAAAGCAACTTAAAAAACATTTTTATTCAACTAGATTTTGATAAACACTTAAGAATTTCTTAACTTCCAAAATCCAGAATATATATATATACATACACACACACACACACACACACACACACATTCATAGAAAAAAAATAAGTAAATGATTGGGGAAAAAAAAACTTCCCTTAATTCAACCATTCAGAGAGAATTTTTGCCAGTTTTTCATATTAACATTCCAGACATTTTTGTAAGCATAAATAATACCTGTGTTACATATCTTAAAAATTAGATGCATGCTATCAATGCTATTTTGAAATCATCTCTTTACATTAATATATAATGAACAACTTTCTACCTAATATTAATTATACATTCATATTATCATTTTAGTATTTAAATAGCATTTTATTTTTTATTTATACTCTGGTTTCTAACTAATCTCCTACTGAATAATTTAGGTGTTTTCAATTATTCACAGCTATGTGCAATGCTGTGATGAACTATCCTCTATATATCTTTGAGATATATAACCAATTAAACAATTAGCATAAATCCTTTTAAGTAGAATTGCTGGATTAAATGTTTTTACAAATTACCATACAATTAGCAAATTGTACCAATTTATCTTCCTACCAGCAGCATATAAGAATATCTATTTCTCTACATCCATCTTTATTTTATTATTTTTTAAATATATTTTTATTTATTTCAGAGAGGAAGGGAGAGGAAGAGAGAGATGGAAACATCAATGATCAGAGGGAATCATTGATTGGCTGCCTTCTCACACTGGACCGAGCCCGAAACATAGGCATGTGCCCTTGACTGGAATCGAACCTGGGACCTTTGGATCCACAGGCTGACGCTCAATTCACTGAACCAAACCAGCTAGGGCTATTTTATTATTTTTTAATCCTCACCTGAGGATATTTTTTCCCCCATTGGTTTTTAGAGAGAGTGGAAATGAGGGAGGGAGGGAGGAAGGGAGGGGGAAGAAACAACAAAGTGAGAAAGACACATTGATTGGCTGCCTCCCACAAGAGCCCCAACTAGGACAAGAGATCGAACCCGCAATCCAGGTACAATAATTGATCAAGCAGACAAGAAATTAGTGAGGCTATAAAAGACTTGAATAACTCAATTAACAAGTTTGTCTAATACACATAATGTAGAACCTTGCACCCAAAAATATGAGATCACAATTTCAAGTACATGTGGGACATTTATAAAGACTGATCACATACAAAGACATAAACAATGTTCTAAATAATATATGGTGAGCTACACCATGTTATGTTTATGGATGGTAAAACTCAATACTGTGAAGATGAAAAAGTAACCTCAAATTTAGCTATATACTTACTACAATTCCAATCAAATTTGTTGTTTGGAATTTGATAAACTGAGTTTAAAATTCAAATAGAAAAGTACGTAAAAAACTAAGAGTAACGAACAAAATTCTAAATAATAAGGTAGATCGACTTGATGCACTAGAAATCAATATGATTATACAATTAGTGATCTGATAACTTGTATACTGTTACAGGAATAGTAAGTTAACCAACCAGCCCTGAGAAAGTTCCATGCGTGTAGTAAAACCTGACACACATCACGTGTGTCATTAATTTAATATCAGTGGAAAGGAGAACATTCAGAAGAACAGAATAAAAAATATATTTGCTTAAAAGCCTCAGAAGCTCAAAAAGTAATCAAGAAATATCAGACCAGAATCTTGGAAAAGACAAATCTAGAGAAGTCGGCCAATATTTGGGGCCACTTGTTCTACAGAGGTATTTGCTGATTCTGAAGGTGGCAGCTGAGAGGTTAAGGGGGTTAGGGCCCTAGTGAACCATCACTGCTTTGCACTATGGCTATGGACTAGGCGTGAGGGTATGCCCAAGTAAGCAGGCACATGCAGGGACTACAGCTCATCTCTTAGCACCAGAAGGGCTAAAATGAAAAAGACAGAAACTTTCAGATGTTGCTGGTGGGAGTATAAATTAGTACTTTCACTTTGGAGAATACTTTCGCCCCACCTACTAAAGGTGAAGATATATATTCCTTATGTGCCCATGATTCTACTCCTAGGCATATATCCAACAGGAAGTACATGTGTACCAAGAGACATGTACCTGGTATTCACAGCTGCATCATTTGTGATATCCCCACACTGGAAACACACCAAGAGTCCACACATAAGAGAATGGCTACACAAACTGTGGTATTTTCATGCAGTTGACTACTACATGGCAATGTATGTAAGTGAATTATGTAGAATACAGAATGTATATACCTTACAAACATAATGTTGAGTAAAAGAAACAAGACATGAAAGTTTATGTAGTTAAAATAGCATACTGTCTAGAAAATTCTATAAACACAGTGTTTAATTCCTTTTGTATAAAAGGGAAACACAAGTAAAACTAGACTATGGTGTTCAAGGATGCATATTGAAGAATTAAAATGAAAGACAAAAGCAAAGAAGTGATCATCTTAAAGGACAGTGGCTACCTGCCGGGGTAGGGGCATCAGCAGGGTGTCAGTGGTCTTGGCAATGTTCTGTGTTTTAACAGGGTGTTGGACACACAGAAATTTTGTGATGTCAATGTGCTGTACATTTTTATGTAAATATATATATTTCATAATTTAAAAGATTGAAAAACCATCAGTGGAGATGAATGATGAATTTACTGCTGAAGAGATGGTACTGGGAGAACTGAACAGAAATATGGCAAAAAATGTTAAAACCTTACTTCCCATAATACACAAAAATCAAGTACAGGTGCATAGAAAGCCTATGGAAAGCAAAACCTTATAACTTAATAGAAAATAAAGGATATATCTTCATATTCTTGGGGAAAGGAAAAAAATTTCTTGAAGACAATAGTATCTAAACTAATAAAACCATAATATTAAAATTAACCATCTTTTTGGGACGGGTAAGCGATGCACACCAGCCAATCAGAGCGGCTGTATGCAAATTAGCCCAGCCAAGATGGCAGAGGCCACAGCCTGGGAGAAGCCGTGCAAGGCACAGGCCGCAACCGTTGGGGGAGGAGCAGGGCGCTGGCGATGGAGGCCTGAAATAAATCCAGTTGCAGATTACAACGGCAGGGCAGCCTGGGGGTGGAGGGACTGAGCCAGCTCCGCCTCCGAGGCTGAGGCCTGGAAATTGGTGCAATCGGGGCACACAGCACGCGCGGAGGCATGGCCTCCGTGTGTGCTGTGTGCCCCAATGGATTCCAGGGTCCCAAACTGTGAGAGTGCACAGGCTGGGATGAGCTGGGATGAGGGGACCCCCCCTACCCCTGCTGAGTGCACAAATTTTTGTGCACTGGGCCCCTAGTAACTAATAAAGGAAATGCCACTCACTGAAAGGTAATTTCTATATGTATAACCAGCAAACAACAGTCACTAGAATATGATTAAAACTGTGTCTATATCTCTTTAAAAAAAAAAAAGACAACTCTGTTTGGGGTTGGAGTAAAGGGGAGAATGGGCAAAGATAAAAAAAGGTAATCTGCATTAAAAACGTGATTGGCTAAGAAGTATGTGAAACACAGGAGGGCTTATTCACATAATGGAATTAAACAGTGGTCTAAATAAATGAATCACAGCCCTGTGTAGCGACCAAAAAAAAATCTCAAAAGCAATGCTGAGAAATGTATCAGAGAAGGTTACAAAGAAGGTTAATTGTATCTGTGTCACTTTCTTTCCATGAAAATAAAGATTTAAAGCAAATATGTCAAAATTATAAATTCTCTATAATTTTATACTTTTTTTTGTTTCACTTAAAGTGTTTATAAAAACAGAAGTAGCCCGGTTGGCGTGGCTCAGTGGTTGAGTGTCAACCTATGAACCAGGAGGTCACAGTTCGATTGCCAGTCAGGGCACATGCCTGGGTTGCAGGCTTGATCCCCAGTGTGGGACATGCAGGAGGCAGCCAATCAATAATTCTCTCTCATCATTGATGTTTCTCTCTCTCTCCTTTCCTCTGTGAAATCAATAATAACATATTTTAAAAAAACAGAAGTAAACAAAATCCATTTCCCTAGCTATTCTCAGTTTTATTCTTACATCAGGTGCTGTGTTTAGACCATATGATATTGGCCCACTATAAACACTGATATTATGGCAACAACTTACACTGAGGGAAGCTTAAATAGCCCTTATGAATTCTAATATTTGGTTTCCTGGACGAATACTTTCATGGATTTAATTTTGTGTCATGGATATAATTTTTAACAGCATCTCTTAATGAAGTTGCAGGAATCACTCAGGCTCAGTAAGTACCAGGAGAAGCTAACTTAAAAAACAACAACAAGGTGAATTTTATAAGAGAGCATGACTACCTCCTTTTATTGGATGCTAAGAGACGCTGACTAAATTTTCGACTATCACAAGAAAGATACCTGGTTATGTTACTTGTATTTCACTTCTTAATCTCCCCCTCCAACCCTTTCTGTCTTTTCATACAGATTTTTCAGGTGATTTATTCTATCCTACTGTGTGTGTGCAGTTAGGTAAATACACACACACACAAACACACACACAAGCATATAACCATAAAAATTTTTGATAGATTTTATTAAAACATACTACTTTGTTGATCCAAAAACACCATCTACTCTAATAAAAGAGTAATATGGAAATTAACTGTCTCTCCAGGATGCCTGAGCCATGCCCACCAGCCAAGCCATGCCCACCAGCCAATCAGAGTGACTGTATGCAAATTAACCAAGCCAAGATGGAGGCCGGCAGCCATGGAGCTAGAGTAAACAGCAGGCTTCTGTTGCAACTGCCTGCCTAGGCTGGCTGAGCCTCTGCTCATGGTAACAATGTTTCAATTATAGAAGCCATGGAGCTGAAACAAACAGGAGGCTTCCTAACCTGCCTAGGCCTCAGCTCAAAGCAACAGTGTTTCAATTATAGAAGATAAATAAACCCCAGAAACCTGATTCCAGCCAGCCTCGCTGGGACCTTGGGTCAATGTGGGCAGTCTGAAAGCCTTAAAATGGCCCTCAGCTCCTCACCCGGCTGCCCAGGCACCCCACTGTGGGCAGCCTGAAAACGGACCTCAGCCCATCACCCAGGCTTGCCACACCCCAATGGGGTGAGGGTCCACACTGGGGGGGTTGGCCAGCCTGTAAACAGCCATCAGCCCCTCACCCAGACTGGCCAGGCACGCCAGCAGGTGGACATCCCCTGAGGGGTCCCAGACTGCGAGAGGGCACAGGTACCCCCTGAGTGCACAAATTTTTGTGCACCGGGCCCCTAGTTAAGAGAATAAATGCCAACCTACAAAATGGAAGATGTATAAAATACATATGATAAAAGGCTGACATCCAAGGATGTAAGTAACTCCTACAAATCAGTAAGAAAAAGATAATCAGAAATAGAAATGAATTAAATTGGGAAATAGCAGAGCTGAAGTTGTAATCTAAAGCCTTACTTTGTTTTACTTAAGAAAAAATTATAGTTTCAGTTATTTGTGATGCTATCATCTAGCAACAATGACAATCACAGTTTACACCTTGGTCTTGGTATAAAATCTTACAAATTATTTTCTTTTGGGGGCTAATAACCTTCCCTAAAATAATTCTGCATATATAATTAGTTGTAATTACAGAAATCAGATTATACTAAACATATAATTTTATAATATATCTAGTGGCCTGGTGCATGAAATTCATGTACAGGGTGGGGAGGGGAATGTCCCTCAGCCCAGCCTGCACCCTCTCCAATCTGGGATGTCCGATTGCCGGTTTAGGCCTGATCTGGGACCACTGGCTCCTAACTGCTCACCTGCCTGCCTGCCTGATCACCTCTAACCATTCTGCCTGCTGGCCTGCTTGCCCTCAAATGCCCCCTCCCTGCCATTGGCCTGATTGCCTCCAACTGCCACCCCTCCCCACCAGCCTGCTCGCTCCCAAC
>PVJC01034576.1:0-18750 GCA_004026665.1 Murina feae | reverse complement strand
ATTTGATATCTAAAGATATGAATATTTTACGGAAAGTCTAATTTTGGCGAGAAAATGTCAAAAAAGCCCGCGTTACGACGCGATTTGGTGGGAAAATGCCCGATTACAAAGTGTTAAAATATTTCTTCTAATTAATTTCCTTTCAATGTGAACGAATTCGTGCACCAGGCCACTAGTTTAAGAAATAATCAGATAACAGAGAAAGTCTGTGAGCCACCTCTATAACTTTCTGGGTCCCTTCCCTCTACTTACAATCAGAATCTCAAAATTAGGAGGGGTCTCAGAGTTTAATTAGTCTAACTTCCTCTTCCAATCACATGAAAATCATTTAATTACTTATTAAAATGCAGATTTCTGAGCCCCATCCCAGAATTACTGATTCAGAATCTCTGGTGATAAACCCTGGGAATCTAAATTTTTTAAAAAATTATTTCTTTTATCCTCATCTGAGAATACGTTTATTTACTTTTAGAGAGAGGAAGGGAAAGAGAGAAGGAGAAACATCGATGTGAGAGAGAAACATTGATCGATTGCCACCATACCCACCCCAACTTGGATTGACTCTACACTTCGGTATATGCCTTAACAGGAAATCAAGCTCAACCCCTCCACCTGGAAAAAAACATCTGCAACCTTTTGATATAGGAAACAACTACTCCAACCAACTGAGCAACCTGACCAGGGCAGGAATCCAAATTTTAGCAAGTTCACTGGAACATAATATGCACCTTATAGTTTAAGAATTGGTGCTATATCCAGTGCATAAAAACATTACTGATTTTTCCTTTTACTTAAACCTCCAATATGCCTCAGCATGACACTGTTAGTCTTTTTATTTAAAAGTAGGGGCCCAGTGCACAAAAATTTGTGCACTTGGGGTGTCCCTCAGCCCGGCCTGTGCCCTCTTGCAGTCTGGGACCCCTCAGGGGATGTCCACCTGCTGGAGTGCCTGGGCAGCCTGGGTGATGGGCTGAGGGGCGTTTTCAGGATTTCAGGCTGCTCACAGCTCCCATTGACCCAACATCCCATCAAGGCTGGCTGGAAGCAGGTTTCTGGGGTTTATTTATCTTCTATAATTGATACACTGTTGCTTTAAGCCAGGCCTAGGCAGGTAACGAAGCCTCCTGTTGGTTCAGCTCTGTGGCTTCTATAATTGAAAGAATGTTGCTGTGAGCAGAGAGAGGCCCAGCCAGCCTAGGCAGGCAGTTTACTCCTGGTGCAACGGAAGCCTCCTGCTTACTCTAGCTCTGTGACTGCTGGCCTCCATCTTTGCTGGGTTAATTTGTATACAGCCGCTCTGATTGGATGGTGGGCATGGGTTAGGCGTCCCAAAGAAACGGTCAATTTCAATATTACTTTTTTATTAAATTTCAATATTCTGCTCATCATGGATTTTTTTTTACATTAATTTTTATTTTTAAAAATATTGCATTGAAATATTCTTTATCTTGACCACTGAGTTTCTGGGCATCCCCTCCACTCACCTCACCTTAGACCCAGCCCTATATAGGACCATTTAATTCACTTTTTGGACCTTAATTTCCCAAATGTAAGATGAAGGGATTGGATTAAATTAGAACTTCTCAATGGAGGAGTTGAAGAAGAAGGAAGTTAGGCCTCTTTTAGTGGTATATCAGAATTTTCAAAGGAATGTGTAGTTCAAAAAAACATTTGACCATTTTATATGCAAAAGATGAGAAAACAGTTTTTGAAGTTTCAAAATATATTTAAGAAAAGCACAAGATTTTTATCTTTATCAAAAGTGGGAAATGAATTTAAATAGTCTGAGAAATGCTAACTGTTTTGGTAGGTACCCAGTAAGAGTTTGCTGAAAGAGACATAGCAGGTCCAAGTCTCAATGCTTTAACTGGACTAAACATCGAGTTTAACAATTTTCAAAATTAAACATCTCTGATTCCTTAGCTGATAGTTCACCAAGTCTGGGCAATGGTGGATTTAGGGGCACAGAAGCTCAACAGAGGGTGGAGGCAAGGTACTCAGTGTTTACCCCCTTGATCCTCACATGCAGCCCTACTGTTAGGGTTAGTGAAATTTCCTGGGCAGTCAAATCATATCAGTGATGTCTTGCTGCCCTCATTTACTAGTGGTCAGTTTGGACAGACTAGTCCTTTCCCTCCTTCCTTCCATATCTGCCTTGCAGCCAAGATTGCAATTCTCCAGTACTCACCTTGTGGACAGAGGTCCCCAGTCCTCGTGTGGTCCCTGCCTCAGTATTCCCTCCACTCAGGCTCTGGGCAGGAACCCCGAAATGAGATTCCAAGCACCCATCCCACACAAAGGCCACACATGGGCCCATTCCCTGGGATCCCAAGCTGCCCTTCCTTAGGGTAATGACGTTCTAAAACCAGGCCTTGATCGACATATTCCACAAAACACTATTGTGTATCTATAATAGGGATCGGCACTGTGCTGATAGATTGCAGGGAAAGGCCATTTTGCCCAAGGGCCAGTTTTCTCCTCTAATTGAAATAGTAACAGAAAGTATATCTTTAAGGGCGTAGGTTGGTGGTGAGCAACATTCTCAGCAATACGACCAAATAATGATGTTAGCTATTTTTGGCAGCAGTTTACAACCCTAATTTGTGACAGGTCACTTCAAACCCAAACTTCTCATCTGTACCTAGTGTCCACTTCCCCAGTCCTTACAGGGGGTGGAAGTGGTGATGCCCACGTGGAGCAAATGGAGTTTCCCCAGCTGCCAGAGATGGTGCTGTGGAAGTTGTGGGTTGTTCTGTTCTGTGCAGATGCACCACCAAAGAGGAAGAGGAGAACCGGAGCTAGGAGAGGCGTGGGCGTTCTGGTCACTGCATGCAACTCAATCTACAACAGTTCAGACCCTTTATTAGGCATGGAGCTCAGCCCTTTCCTGGCCCCCTGGGGACCTCCTCCAGTTCCCCATGCTTGGAGGAACCGATACCCGGGACCAGGTGGCGATGCTGACAGGGCTCCACCTACACACTCCCCTTCTCTCTCCTTCTCCTAACACTGTGGCCGAGAGGGTCCTGCAAGGCGCCGGGACACTCACCGGCTCCGAGCAGCGGCAGCAGCAGTAGCAGGACAGACAGCGCGGACAGCGGGTTCGCGGGGCGCCCCATGGCCACGCTGAGGTGCGCCGGGCGGCGATGGCCCCTGGGCTGCTCTGCCTGTGCCGGCGCCGCGCTCCTTTCTCTCCTCGCACTGGAGCTCAGGGAGCTGGGGGCCCCTTGCCGGCGCCTCCCACCGCCGTCGCCCGCCCCTCCCCGCGCGCAAGGCGCCAACTCTCGCACCAGGGTCCTGGGCACCGCCCTCCCACTCCGAAGCGGACAAACGCGCCTCTTCTTTCACTGGGCGGAGAGGGGTGGGGGCAGAGGGTGTGAGTGCCCGGGGAGCGGGCGGGGCGTGGAAGATCGTGCTCTGTCTGAGCCCCCTGCCTCGTCCCCTCTCCCCCCAATCGGCTCCCGTCAGAGATTGGGGAAGCTACCGCTGGGACTTACCATGGGGGTTCCCAATAACTATCCCAAAAAAGCACCTTTTCTCACCCCTACTCGCCCTACTACCACCAAGGAGTAACCGACACAAATGAAATCTTGTAACAAAACTTGAACACACCAGCACTAGGACACTTGCAATTGTAGTTTGTTTGTTTGTTTTTTCTTAGAATCTGCACATCTATGATTTCATTTCTCCCTCATGTAGTATCTTCAAGGGTAAGATTCGGTCATTGTTTTTAATCCCAAGATTCTGCAAAGATGGGTCCCTGACAGGGAGCAGATGTGATCCCAGATCCCAGGGTCTTTGCCAGACTAGACTCCTTCAGTGCCCTCAGAGTCATGAGGGAGGATGGAAGGATTAAACCCCTCTCAGACTAAATAGCAGGGATTTCCCTGGAAGAAAGACAAGATCACCGAGCAAGGTAGCTGGAGAGACCACTTAGGTGCTACCTCATTTTCAGACGACGTTTCAGAGCGCCAGCTACTCTCCCAGGATGTGCCAGAGGCCAGGCTTTCTATCTTTAGATGCAAAGGTACTCACTGGCCTCGGGTGGATTCCCGCCTGCTCCCAGCACAAAGAGAGGCAGAAGGACCTGATGACTGAGAGTTAAGCAGTGCTTAAAGAGAAAAAGAGGATGATGAAAGGAAGTAGAGGGTTTCATCCTCTAACCAAGCTATCTCACTTCCACAGTCCACCTGGCAAAGGGCCAGGAAGGAGGGCACTGAGCAGCACAACATAAACCTCTAAGATTTATTGGCTGCTGCTTCTGAATATGGCCATCCTGCTGTGGCCTCTGGGGGGCATTTGCCAATGTAATCAGCACAGAAAGAGAGTCATTCCAGCCAGGGGTGTAAATCACCCTTCACAAAGCTAGGATAGAGACATGTGTCCCTAGATAAGGAGAGAGACTGATGTGGCCTCTTGTGCCCTTTCCTCCCTTCTCCTGCCCAGGGGGAGCTGGTTCCTGAGCTGTAATGCACTTTAAATGGAGTGTGTGCTTCTTTTTAATCTGTATCTGCCTTGCCCGTCTTACAGAACTGTGAAAGTGAACATCTGGCTACTCAGCTTTTGTACAAGGCCTGCTTGCCCTCAGGGTAGCCTACCTTTCCCAAGCCCTCCCCTCCATGAAGGTTAGAAAACCTGTAGCTGGGGAGCCTATTATAGCCCCCACTCTGGCAATAGTCTCAGAACAGAATTTACAAAAAACAATTTTAGGCCGAGATCTACAAGTCAACAAAGATGTGGTGTGGTCAAAGGGGTATCACCTCTGCTGTCCCTCTCCTTCAGCAACAAAGCCAAATCAAGTTTGGGGTAGGTGGGTAGGTTGAGAAAAGGCATATTTGTTCAGGGTGCCTACAGAAAAGTGTCTACGCAATGCTATCCGCATGGAATGGACCAGGAAGGCAGGAACAAGGTCAAGCAGGTGGGCTAAGAGCAATGCCCAGTTCTGCCTGTAAAAGGCCAGGCTTTTTGTGAGAGTAAATGAGATGCCTGGGGCATATTTCTGGGCACAGGTGGGGCTGGGGTAGTGGTGGAGAGCCTGACGTCACTGGGCCTTTAATGAGGACTGATAACCAAACTAGGGGAGGGTTGAAGAAGCCTCTATGAATAAATATGACTCCAAGACTAATGTTAAACACTCCTCTAGCATACCCTTCTCCCCACCAAACATGTCCTCTGGGACTGCCAACACCTGCTAGATAAAGAGCATTGCCACTGGGAACCTTGTGGATAATGACAAATGAGCCAATCCTTTCTACAAAGATGGTATTACTCAGCCATCATTCAATGCAATGTCTTCTGAGACTGATTATGGGTCCAGCTTTGTGCCAGATGCAAAAATTATTCAGACACAATCCCTGCCCTGGGAGGAATTGCAACTCACTGATTGGGGCTCAAAGGTCCAAAGACCCCGAACTTTAACTCCACTTTCACTTGTAATCTTGGTTTTCTGCTTTCTATCAAGTCCTCTCTCACTGCTAAGCTTTAATTCCTGCTGCTATCCTAACCCAGGATATTAGCAATATAGTGAATAGCTAAGAATAGCTATAGTGCACTGAGCAATGCCAGCAAGCTTTACAGACTGCCTAGGTTCAAATGACATTTCTAACACATGCTTGGGGACTTGAGCCCATCATTTGATTTTTCTGTGTTTCAGTTTTTTCATCTGTAAAATTAATAACAGTATCTACTTCATATGTGTAACAGTTCTGAGGATTAAGTAGTATATATGGAATAAAGGTTTAGCACAGTGCCTGACACATAACAAGCACTAAATAAAGTGTTATCATCCCGTGCTAGATGGTTTGCTCAGTGGATAGAGCATGGGCCTGCGGACTGAAGGGTCCTGGGTTCGATTCTGGTCAAAGGCACATGCCCAGGTTGCAGGCTCGATTCCCAATAGGGGATGTGCAGGAGGCAGCCAATCAATGATTCTCTTTCATCATTGATGTTTCTATCTCTCCCTCTTCCTTCCTCTCTCTAAAAATCAATAAAAATGTTTTTAAATATTTTTAAAAGTGGTTATCAGTCTGTGGGGAACAGTATGGAGTTTCCTCAAAAAACTAAAAATGGAATTCCCATTTGACCCAGTGATTCCACTCCTAGGAATATATCCCAAGAAACTAAAAACATCAATTAGAATGGATATATGTACCCCTATGTTCATAGCAGCACAATTCACCATAGCTAAGATTTGGAAACAGCCTAAGTGCCCATCAAAAGATGAATGAATTAAAAAACTGTGGTACAAAACAACAACAACAAAACAAAACTGTGGTACATCTAACAATGGAATAGTATGCTTCAGTAAAAAAGGAGTTCTTACCATTTGCAACAGCATGGATGGAGCTGGAAAGCATTATGCTAAGTGAAATAAGCCAATCAGAGAAAGATAAATACCACATGATCTCACTCATTTGTGGAATATAATGAACAACATAAACTGATGAACAAAAACAGATCCAGAGACAGAGAAGCATCGGTCAGACCATCAAACCTCAGAGTGAAGGTAAGGGAGGTTGGGCTAAGGAGGACAGATCAACCAAAGGACTTATATGCAAGCATATAGGTCTAACCAATGGACACAGACAACAGAGGGGTCGAGGGCATGAATGGGGGGGATGGGAGGGTAATGTGGGGATAAGGACATATACGTAATAACTTAATCAATAAAAAAAAGTAAAAAATAAATAAATAAAAGTGGTATCATCCCAAGTGGCATGCAGAAATTAAACACTGCTTTGGAGCTGGAGACTACACACAATTCTTCCTTTTGCTGAATATACTAGTGAGCCAGGGATGGAAACAAAAAATAATTTTCTACCTTGTCAGTTTTTTGAGGGCCATACTGTGTCATATCTGAATATCTCTGGTACTCAGAATTAACAACTCCAGATATATGTAAGTTTAAAGGAATTGGTGTTGCCCTAGCTAGTTTGGCTCAGTGGATAGAGTGTTGGCCTGCGAACTGAAAGATCCCAGGTTTGATTCCAGTCAAGGGTACATGCCTGGGTTGTGGGTTCGACCTCCACTTACAGGAGGCAGCCAATCAATGATTCTCATCATGGATGCTTCTATCTCCCTCTTCCTTCCTCTCTGAAATCAATAAAAATATATTTTAAAAAAATAAAGGAATTGGTATTTCCTTAACACTTGCCTGAAAGAGAATCCTATATGTCTCCCACTTTATAACCCTGAGAAGGAAAGAGAAAGGCTCCTTTTTTTGAGAGAGAGAGAGAGAGAGAAACATTGATGAGCTGCCTCCTGCACATCCCCTACTGGGGACTGAGCCCACAACCCGGGTATGTGCCCTGAAAATCGAAACTAGCTCAAGCAACTGAACCACATGGGCCAGGCTGCTCCTCCCTTTAGTTTTCCCATTGATTTTTAGAGAGTGGAAGGGAGGCGGGGGAGAGAGGAAAGAAGAAACATTGATATGACAGAGACATGTGTGACAGATAAATGGATTGGTTGCCACCCCCCCCCACCCCCCCACCCCCAGTGGTGCAACCCAGGTACATGCCCTTGATCGGGAATCAAACCCACAACCCATCGGTGTGTAGGCCAACACTCTAACCACTGAGCAATGCCAGCCAAGACTGCTTCTCCCTTCTTTATGGCAGAGGTCAGCCAGGTCCTAGGTTGAGATTGACAACCAGAAGCAGTTTTTAGGCCCAAAAGTTTCCATGCTTTTTTGCTTGACTTCATGAATACTAGCTGTGCAAGGATAATAGTGCAGAACTAACCCACTAAATAGCCTTGTGCTGAGGTCTAAGGGCTAGAGTCATAGTGTCTGCTCTTAGCCTCCCAAGTCTAAGCAATCCTTATGGCCCTGACTTATCAAGAACCTACAACTGAGGCTTACATATTTAACATGCTACACAATGCCAACTCTAGAAAGGCACTTTGTTCTTTGATGAGGATCTGGTAACGGAAAACCCATGAAGGTACAGACTCTGGAGCCATACTGACTGGGTTCAAATCCCACCTCCACCATTCACTAGCTGTGTGATTTAAAATAAGTTAATTTCTTTACCTATAAAACATAATAATCAGTACCTGCCTCAGAATTACTGTGAAAGTTAGTTTACATATACACAATGTCATAAAAAAAATCTTGCATGCAAATAAGTACCTCCTGAAAATAACATGAATCAAACCACACAGGACCTATACAGTAGGAGGATGTTATAAATTTATATGAATCCTGGCTGGTGTGGCTCAGTTGGTTTGGTATTGTCCCGTGCACTGAAAGGTCACTGGTTGGATTCCTGTCAGAGCACAGGTTGCAGGCTTGGGTTGTAGGTTCAACTCCCCATTGGGGCACATGTAGGAGGCAGCAGGTGCATGTTTTGCTCTCATATTGATGCTTCTCTCTCCCTCTTCCTTCCTCTCAAAAAATCGATAAAATAATCAAATAAAAATTACATGGGAAAATGTTGCCTTTTAGGCAAACATAATTTTTCACGAAGTAGATAATTAAGCCCTAGTTTTTTTGTTTTGTAACTCAGAATTTCCAATTATTAAGATCACTGAAATGTGAACACATGGGTACCAGTCTCTTCTGGGGGCTTGGTTCTACCTTTCTGGGAAGAACTATCAGGAAATAACCCACTAGGGTAGGCAATGAGTCAGGGGCCCCTCCTCACAACTGAAAGTGGAGGTGCTTCAAGCAATTTCCTCCTTGGGCTACGAAGAGTTCTTGCTTGGTGGGGGTAAGTGTGTGGGGTGGGGCAGCAGTTTTTTCTCTTTTTTCCCTTTACCTCTTCTAGCTCTGAGCTCAAGGGCTAAGGGAGACCAGAAGTATTTTTCCTCTGGATAGGCATTTGCTAGGAGTGAAGGATGCAGGCTCCAGTGGCTGGCTTAGAAAATACAACAGTGCCCTCTGCTGTGAAGCATGCACGCCACACTCCAGAGGAGCATTAGCAAAGCTTGAAAAAACATCAGCCCAGCTTCCTTCCACCTGCTTACTTTTAAATAGGGCTGTATCTCATTAAGCAGACAAAAGCCTCCTCACCTTAAAAAAAAAAAATCTAAGAAAGGAAAACCTGGGATATTGATGAAGAATGCCATTTAAAAGGATTTCCTTGTCCTGGTTGGGTAGCTCAGTTGGTTAGAGCTTCATCACGATTTGCCGAAGTTGTAGGTTTGTTTGGTCCTTGGTCAGGGCACATAAAAGAATCAACCAATGAATGCATAAATAAGTGAAATAACAAATCGGTGTTTCTCTCTCTAAAAGTAATTTTTAAAAATAAAATAGAAGGTCTTCCTTAAGTCTAATTGATCTTGCTTGGTACTTTATTTTCTCTTATCCCATAAATAAAATAAACACAGGGCAAATTTTTACTTCCCAACTGCATTAAATCTAAACTTGTATTTTTGAGCCGTGAAATGGAGTGGAAAAAAGAGTTTGGGAAATGGAAAAAGCCAAAACTCCATTGAGGCTACAGATGAGGAACCTTTTGAGCCAAACTGAACCTATCACTTGCCGTAGAGAACGCCACTCATCTGGTTTTCTAAGCCTAGATACCAGAGGGCCGGGTCTAGGAAACACTTTAGTGTAACTCATTCCATGAAATGGTCTTTAGAAAACCTTTAATATTGCTAAAGAATGCACAAAAGGATTTTAATTCCACAGCAGTGGATCTCGAGCTTTGGTGGGCATCAGAATCACCTACAAGGGAGATTTTTAAAACTCAGATTTCTGGGCCCTATCTCAGAAGTTCTGATTTACTAAGTCTGGAGTGGGGCCTGAAAATTTGTATTTTAAATAAGTTCAGATGATAGTGATGGTCCAAGGTCTAAACTTTTTTTGTTTTGTTAATCCTTACCTAAAGGATATTTTCCATTGATTTTTAAAGAATATGGAGGGAGGGAGGGAAGGAGGGAGGGAGGGAAGGAGGGAGAGAGAGGGGGGGGAGGGAAGAAACAGCCCTAGCCAGTTTGGCTCAGTGGATAGAGCATTGGCCTATGGACTGAAAAGTCCCAGGTTCAATTCCAGTCAAGGGCATGTGCTGGTTGTGGGCTCAATCCCTAGTGGGGGGTGTGCAGGAGGCAGTGGATCAATGATTCCCTCTCATCATTGGTGTTTCTCTCTCTCTCTCCCTCCCTTCCTCTCTGAAATCAATAAAAATACATTTTTAAACAAAAGAGAAATATCGATGTGAGAGACTCATTAATTGGTTGCCTCCCGCATGTGTGCTGACTGAGGCTGTGGATCAAGCCTGAAACCAAGGTACACATCCTTGACTGGAATTGAACCCAAGATGCTCAGTCCTTGGACTGACTGATACTCTATCCACTGAGCCAAACCAGCTAGGGCCAGGGTCTAAACTCTGAGATCCACTAGCTGATCTTGAGGAAAGCACTATGGTCTTACCCCTGAATTTGAAATGGTTATACCTTTATGTCTGAAAGAGTCTAATTTGGTGATCACTTCCTCATATAAATCTCCTAGGAGCAGACTAGGCTCACAATCACATCTCTCATTCTACAATGTTTATTTTTCCACTTAGTAAAGAGAAAGGGGAGGAAACAAAGAAGGAAAATACAGAGAAAGAAGGTGGGCAACTCTCTTGCATAGCCAGAAGCTCAGCGAGAAAGAGAGCTAGCTGGCTGGCTTATAGTTAGAAAGAGAATGCAAACACTCCCTTAAGCAACACACATCTCAATACAACCCAAGGCTCCAGCTTATAGAGCCAGCCAGCTCCACCAGCCAGCAACTCTACTGAAACCTAACCAGTTCCCAAGCCTAGGACTGCATCAGTTTGGCAGCCTGTTGGCCTCTTTCTGCCCAGGTTTTCTACAGTCTTTTGGTGACGCCTAAGCAGCCAGCAGCTGATCTATTATCGTAGGTTCACATCCTTCACCAGCAAGGCAATCTGCTCCTGCAGCTGCCGCTTCCCTTCCCAGGCTTTGCTCTGGCTTCGACACCTCAGCAATTCTGCCTTATGGTCCTGGTGATGCATAGGGCAGTAGCTCTGTGGTTCACACAGCACCTGAAAGAAAAGTCAGGGACAGAGTAAGGGACCCTCTATTATTATGCCTACCCAGAATAACAGAGAGGCTATGGTAGTAGCTAAGAAGGATCAGCAATTCCTTCTTGGAGGGCCTCGCATGCCCTTGGAGTTGCACACTAAAGTTGGCTTCCCCCAGTCTGGGCTCCCTCATTGGCCCACATGTCCCATCCTTTACCATATAGTCTGGAAAGAAGTCTCTGTAGCCTCCTTTGAGGATATACAGCTCTGGGTAATACAATGCAGGATATTGGTTCAGGGCCCTGTCCTCTTGTCTCAGAGAGCGGCACCTTTAAAGAAAACGCAGAGATGGGTGCGGTGAAAAGAAGGTCAGGATTCCATGGGCCACTCAATGGGGAAGGGGAGAAAGAATAAACTATTGTTAACTCCATAAGGACTTCCCGATCTCATTCTCTTTGCAAAACAAGATCTAAGTAGCGCCATTCTTTCTCTTCTCCTCCCCTAGAGCCTAATTCCCAATCCTTTTTCTTTCACAGCTCCAAACTTTTGAACTGTAGGAACCCCCTTCTTACACCTCCCTATCATCCTTCAAACCACAGGAGAGAGCCTTCATTCATTCAGTCTGGGAAGGCTCCCTTGTAAGTCCCAACTCAGATTCAGTTTCTATCACCTGGCCTACCTCATGTAGACACTCACATTCGGGGGCCCCTCTCTGAGGAGAATTCACAGTGGAACACGATGATTATTCTTTTCTGGGTATCCAAAGGGACAATCGGCATCTTCAGGAAAAAGTTACACAGTTCTTCCTGACTGACCAAGTTTAAGGCTCCCTGTAGAAAAATTTTAATAAGTATTTCCTCAAGGGCCTGTAAGACAGTAAAACCAACACTTAGAAATACTTGGGATACCACACTACCTTGGGAAATTTGGGCCAGGAAGGCTAGACTGTAAGCGCTTTCAAAGAGACCTAACTATATCTCTGTTATCTACCCCCAGGGCCTGGCATAGAGCTTGGTGTATAGTCATTACTCAATAAATGCTCATAGAACTAAACTGCCTGAAGCATAGGATCAATGTGAGAAACACCTATGAGCAGTAAAATGTTTGTAAAGTGCCTCTCAGATCTTGGATTAATGTTTTTATTTTCATGTAAGAGCCCTTGGCTCCTACAGAAGAGGAAGATTGGTCTAGGAGGGAAGGGGAAAGTAAATTGCTCCAAGTATACAGAATTAGAATAGCAGCGAAGACTTACAGCTTTGATTTGCTCCAAATGTATGTCTGCCCTGGTTCTAGAGTTCACAGAATCCTTTGCCCACAGGCTCTTCTCGAAAAGAGCTATCTCCAACCCTTTCCCTGCTAATGTCCCCAATGGAACCTCACCTGGATGTGTCCTCCGAGGTACTCGTATGGATAGCGGCAATCGATGATATAAAACTTTTCAATCAGACCCTGGAATTTCCCCAACAGTAAGGCAGCCACCTGCATAGAAGCTATGATTGAATACCCTGCTCACTGTCACTCTGAAGGAAAAAAGAGCCAGTTTCACAGTTTCTGATTTACACTTCCTTTAGTCACCCAGGATTCCACTGTATGCCTAGCCTGTAAAGTCCCCCTATTTTGAAATGTGGCAATGGTTCAGCCCCACCCCACATAAGATGGAACAGGAAGTGGCCTTTTCAGAGAACCAAAAATAACTGGTATTGCCAGGATACTGGGGAAAATCATATTGAAGCTACTATTCTTGAGGCAGGCATGGCTGGAATCAGTCTTTCAGAAGACACACAAAGACTTCTGCAGTGGTACAGGTAGCAGCTAAAAATCCAGATTTTGCAAGAGATGGGAAATGGTCCCCACCCTCCATTATAAAGGAAGAAAGCAAGTCTTTTAGAAAAGAATATAGAAGAAAAAGTTTGACACCCAGAGGACACTTAAGTTGTAGAAGTATAAATTAGTTCATACTTTCCATCACCTGCCTACCCTGTGTGAACACACACTGTCAATACATATAAAAATAAATGGAGCCCTAACTGGTTTGGCTCGGTGGTTAGAGCGTTGGCCTGCCGACTGAAGCGTCCCAGGTTCGATTCCAGTCGAGGGCACATGTCTGGGTTGTGGGCTCGATCCCCAGTAAGGGGTGTGCAAGAGGCAGTCAATCAATGATTCTCATCATTGATGTTTCTCTCTCTCACCTCTCCTCTCTGAATTCAATAAATAATAAATGTAATTACACTTTGACTCAGCAATTTCTTTTTCTTTAAATATATTTTTATTGATTTCAAAGAGAAAGGAAGAGGGAGAGATAGAAATATCAATGATGAGAGAATCATTTATTGGGTACCTCCTGCATGACTCCTACTGGGGACCGAGCCCACAACCCAGGCATGTGCCCCTGACCAGAATTGAACTTGGGACCCTTCAGTCTGCAGGCTATAGCTCTAGCCACTGAACCAAATGACTAGGGAAGGAATTTCTTTTCTAAAAGAAAAATACCTTGTCCTAACTGGTTTGGCTCAGTGGACAAAACGTCGGCCTGCGGACTCAAGGGTCCTGGGTTCAATTCTGGTCAAAGGCATGTACCTTGGTTGTGGGCACGTCCCCAGTGGGGATGGTACAGGAGGCAACTGATCAATGTTTCTAGTTCTCTATCCCTCTCCCTTCCACTCTGTAAAAAATCAATATATTTAAAGATAAAAAATAAAAGTACCTTAATATGTGGCACAATATTAATCTCAGTATTGTTTTAAGTTATCAAAATATTACAAATAAATATTCAATAATAGGGTTTTGATGCCCTGGACAGTTTGGTTCAGTGGATAGTGTCAGCCTACAGACTGAAGGGTCTGGGTTCAATTCTGGTCAAGGCCCCATTCAGGATGAACGCGGGAGGCAACCAATGAATGTGTCTCTCTCACACTGATGTTTCTGACTCTTCCTCTCCCTTCCACTCTCTCTAAAAAATTTAAAAAATAATAGGGGTTTGGTTAAATTAATTACACATCAGTGTAACAGAATATTAGCTAGCCATTAAAAAGATAATATAGATCAATCTTTTTTTTAATATATTTGATTTTTTATAGAGAGGAAGGGAAGGGGGATAGAGAGTTAGAAACACTGATGAGAGAGAAACATCGATCAGCTGTCTCCTGAACACTCCCTACTGGGGATGTGCCTGCAACCCAGGTACATGCCTTGACCGAAATCAAACCTGGGACCCATGAGTCCTTAGGCCGATGCTCTATCCACTGAGCCAAACAGGTTAGGGCAATCAATCTTTTTTTTTTTAAATATATTTTATTGATTTTTTACAGGAAGGGAGAGGGATAGAGAGCCAGAAACATCGAAGAGAGAGAAACATTGATCAGCCGCCTTCTGCCCACATCCCACTGGGGATGTGCCCACAACCAAGGTACATGCCCTTGACTGGAATCGAACCTGGGACCCCTGAGTCCGCAGGCTAAAGCTCTAGCCACTGAGCCAAACTGGTCAGGGCATCAATCTTTTTTAAAATATATTTTTATGGAATTCAGAGAGGAAAGGAAGAGGGAGAGAGAGAAACATAAATGATGAGAGAATCATTGATTAGCTGCCTACTGCATGTCCCCTACTAGGGATCAAGCCTGCAACTCAGGAATGTGCTCGTGACTGGAATTGAACCCAGGACCCTTCGCTCTGCAGGCCAACACTCTATCTGCTGAGCCAAACCAGTTAAGGCAATCTTTTTATTGATATAGAAAGATGTTTACAATGTCTTACTAAGCTAATTGTACTAATACACGTTTATCATGATCCTATTATTATAAAGAATATGCCAGAATAAAATCTGGAAGGCCACAGGAAATATTACTAGTGGTTGTCTCTGGTGGGAAGATTATGGGTAGAGTGACCAAATAATAATTGCACAAACTGAAACACTATTTATTTAAAATATATTTTTATTGATTTGAGAGAGGAAGGGATAGGGAGAGATAGAAACATCAATGATGAGAGAGAATCATTGATTGGCTGTCTCTTGCACATCCCCCACTAGGGATCAAGCCCACAACCTGGGCATACGCCCTGACCAGGAATTGAATCCTGACTTCCTGGTTCAGAGGTTGATGCTCAACCACTGAGCAACACTGGCTGGGCACTGGGACACTTTTTGGAGTAAAAGAACAGTGTTAATAATTACTCTGCACTAGTAGGCATAAATGAAATTGAAATATGTAAACCAGGATGTAAGATCACTCAAATGAAGTGATTTTTCCTTTTTTCCTTTTGAGGTTTTGTCCTTTTCTTTAATTTTCCTTTCTTTCCTTCCTTCCTTTCTTGCCTCCTTTGATTTTTTCCTTTCATAAAAATTACAGATATGTTTAATTAAAAAGGAAGGTGACAGAAGAATGGGATAAAAGTAAGTCCTTTAATACAGCTTCAGTTGAATAAGGAATCTGTTAGTGAACACAGTCAGTGAAAGAAATACAATCGGAAGTGGGGATTTGAGGGACAGAACAGACCAGATGGTAGCTTATGTAACCAGTTACCATCTCCAGAAATCTGCTTACTGTTTCTGGGCTGATGTACTTCAGATCTTGGTGTTGCCCTGACACGGTTGGCAGTGCACATACCTAGAAATACCAAAGAGATGAAATAACAGCAAATTTTTCTATAACCAAATTTGAGAAAAAACACCCAAATATAGTCCTCCTTTCTTTTTTAAAGAAATATTTTCTTATTGATTTCAGAGAGGAAGAGAGAGATAGAAACATCAATGATGAGAATCACTGGTAGGTTGCCTCCTGCACTCCCCACACCAGGGATCGAGCCCACAACCCAGGTATGTGCCCTTGACCGGGATCGAACCCAGGACCCCTCAGTCTGCAGGCCAATGCTTTATCCACTGAGTCAAACCAGCTAGGGCTATTGTCCTTCTTTCCAAATGAACTTTAAACCCCAGATGCCTTTAAAAAAACAAAACATACTCCACCAATTGTCTCTATAATGTGCATTCAATTTCTAAAAACTGCAGCAACTAATTAAAAATGTGTATTACCCTGACTGGTTTGGCTCAGTGGATAGAGCGTCAACTTGCGGAATCAAGGGTCCCGGGTTCGATTCTGGTCAAGGGGGTATGTACCTTGGTTGTGGGCACATCCCCAGTAGGGAGTATGCAGGAGGCAGCTGATCGATGTTTCTCTCTCATCGATGTTTCTAACTCTCTATCCCTCTCCCTTCCTCTCTGTAAAGAATGTGTATTTAGTTTTAGATGTAGCTACAACTATGTCTGTCCATCCGGTATGCATTACAAAGAAAAATTACAAAATATTTTAGAACAAGGGATTTATCAAGAAATTATGGGTAGCCAAAAAAAGAATAAAATACTGTACTGTTAAAAATGATGAAGCAGAACTTTTTCTTTTTTAAAAAATTGATTTCAGATAGGAAGGGAGAGGGGGAGAGAGAAACATCAATGATGAGAATCATTGATCTGCTGCCTCCTACACACCTCCTACTGGGGATCATTGCCCTTGGCTGGAATCAAACCTGGGACCTTCAGTCCGCAGGTCGACAGTCTATCCACTATGCCAAATCAGCTAGGGCTAAAGCAGAACTCTTTACTGACATGAAAAAATGTTCCTGATTTAATAAATGAGAAAAAAGAACCCCATCAGATCACAAAACAGCATAAACATTTTTTGTGGATAACCAAAAAATGTACTTGTGTGTGTGTGTACATGTGTGCTTGTGAAAACACCCGGAAAAAAGTCTGGAGTGCCTGGCCTCAGTGGCTCAGTGGTTGAGCACTGACCTATGAACTAGAAGGTAACAATTCCATCAAGGCACATGCCTGGGTTGCAGGCTTGTTCCCCAGTGTGGGGCTTGCAGGAGGCAGCCAATCAATGATTCTCTCTCATCATTGATGTTTCTATCTCTCTCTCCCTCTCCCTTTCTCTCTGAAAAAAAAAAAAAAAAAGTCTGGCGAGATATACACCAAGATGTTAAAAGCGCTTACACTCTGGTTGATAAGATTTGGAGTGGACTACTGTTTCATTGTTGATTTTCTGTCTGGAAGGTCTATCCATTGATGTCAATGGGGTGTTGAAATCCCCTATTATGACTGTATTACTGTCAATCTCTCCCTTTATGTCCATCAAGATTTGCTTTATATATTTAGGTGTTCCTATATTGGATGCATAAATGTTTACAAGAGCTATATCCTCTTGTTGGATTGCTTTCTTAATAATTATGTAGTGTCCTTCTTTGTCTTTTACTATAACTTTGTTTTAAAGTCTATTTTGTTAGATATAAGTATAGCTTACCCCAGGTTTTTTTTCCTTTCATTTCCATTTGCACGAATATCTTGTTCTATCACTTTATTTTTTTTTAAAATATGAGGCGTGCCAGCACAGCCAAGTGTTCGGTGAGCCTGACGGGGGCGGCCAAGTATGTAGAAAAGACAGAGAGAATAAGCTGGGTGTAGGTGGATCTTCCTGTGCCTGGCTGAGGCCACAGAGAAAGATCCAGACAACAAGCTGGATTTGTTTTATAGCCAGAGGTAAACAAGGTAGTGGTCACCATAGTTACAATGTTCTTATGAGTTTCACTTGTTTTGGCAGCACTTGCTGCATCTCCCACAGCTCATTAGCTACCCAGATAATATCTAGGGAGCGTCATAAGGTCAAGCCTAATTATGCTAAGAGGGCTGTGCCCTCTAAGCTGGGACTTGTTTGTGGCTTTGCCAACAGGTCAGTCGGAGGCTTAACCCTACCTAAATATATTTTTATTGATTTCAGCCAGGAAGGGAGAGGGAGAGGTAGAAACATCAATGGTGAGAGAGAATCACTGATCAGTGGCCTCCTGCATGTCCCATATTGGGAATCGAGCCCACAACCCTGGCATGTGTCCTGACCAGGAATTGAATCATGACTTCCTGGTTCATGGGTCAACGCTCAACCACTGAGCCACGCGAGCCAAGCCATCTCTTTACTCTTAGAGTATTATGCTAAGTGAAATAAGCCAGTCCAGAGAAAGACAAATAACCTTACGATGTAATTTATGTGTGCTAACTAATGAACAAATAAACTAACAAACAAAATGGAAACAAACTCATAGATACAGAGGACAGACTGACAGCTGTCAGAAGAGAGAGGGGTGGGGGACTGGGTGAAAAGGTGAAGGGAGTAATCAAAACAACAACCACCTTATAGACATAGACAACAGATAACAGTATGGTGATCACCAGAAGGAAAGGTGGGTGGGGGGAGGTAGAAGAGGCTAAAAGGAGGGTAAATGGTGATGGAAGGGGACTTGACTTGGGGTGACGACCACACAATATAACATACAGACAATGTATTATGGAATTGTACACCTAAAACCTACGTAACCAATATCACACCAATAAATTCAATAAAAAAGAAAAACTTATAAAAAACCAGACTAATTTAGTAATTAAAAAGGAGAAAAAAACTAACTTTAACCAGTGTCATTAGCATATTATGATTTTCATATTATTTCAGATGTGAGTTCATTCTCTGTATCAAGAGAATTCACTAGTGCCCTCATACATGGGAAGCTGAGTTGGTTAGAGCATTATTCCCATATGTCAAGGTTTTGGGATCAATCCCCAGTCAGGGCACATACAAGAAGCAACAAATGAATGCACACAGAAAAGAAGCAACAAATCAATGTTTCTCTCTCTCTCCCTCTTTTTCTCTAAAATCAATCAATTATTTTTTTTTACAGAGAGAAAATTCACTAGTGATATATCTGCTCAGAAGCTAACAAACTTCCTGTACCATGGTTT
>PVJC01034575.1:0-18745 GCA_004026665.1 Murina feae | reverse complement strand
CCCTGGGAGGTGTGATATCAGGCTGGGGCAAGGGGAGCCTCTGGTGATGGGCAGCTGAAAGCCGGCCTTGGGCCTCCAACTGGCAGCTTTCTGGACCAGGTGGCACAGGCAGGCCATCCACTGGGCACCTGGGGTTTGAGCCTGCTCCTCGCTGCACAGCGGTCAATTAGGGTGGGAGGCCCGTGTGGATGCTCCCTCCACGGCACAGTGGTCTAGAAACAAACAGAAAATGGTGGTTTCAAATATGAGCCCCTAATTAACACACACACACACACACACACACACACACACACACACCCCACAGGTCGCAATTGCAGAAGTTGGTTTGCAGTCAGTCCAGTTGTAATTCACATGAAGAATTCTCATAGCATACTAGAGGCCTGGTGCACAGATTCCTGCACTAGTGGGGTCACTTGACCTGGCTTACAGGACTTGGTCCAAAACCAGCTCTCTGACATCCCCCGAGCGGTCCCAGACTGTGAGAGGGCACAGGCCAGGCAAAGGACCCCACTGGTGTCCTATTGGGGCAGGGAGGGTCAGTGGGAGGGCTCCAGGGCATGTTCAGCCTGTCTCGTCCAATCCCAATCGGCCAGACTCCAGCAGCAAGCTAACCTATCGGTCGGAGGGGTCTGCCCCCGGTGGTCAGTGTCATAGTGACCACTCAAACAGTCAAATGAACTGTCTGACACTTAGCATACTAGGCTTTTATTACATAGGATTCTAGGGTTGATACAGTCAGGAATTTTAATATGTCTCCTCAGGATCATCAAGTAGTGCCTGTGCCTGTGTATCTGTGCATACGTGTATGTGTGCATGTGGGGGGGGGGCATCTATATTCAGAAGCTCTGTAAGTGCTAACAAAGCTATTCATCTGGAGAAGAAATAGGAAAGGAGAGAACTCTGATGACTGTGCCCAAGATGGAAGAAGAAAAAGAATGTGTCATGTAGACACTGCCGACAGAGGAAATGCTTCCAGTTCTCTGGCCTCTGAGCTGCCTTAAGGGGAGATGAAGGTGGTGATTGCAGGGAGAAGTTGGAGGAGGGTGTGCGGGGATCAATGATGATGGATAAAATAAAATAACATATATAGAAAAAAAGAGGAGATGGAGCCCTTCATATAATAATTAAGACTAGAAGACTCAAAATAGAAACATTGTTGGTATTAAACAAATTAGTGAAAGTGGAAACACCTGAGTTCTTGGCCTGGCCTCGCCACTAACAGGCTGTGTGGCCCTAGATACGCTACTTAGAGCAGTGGGCCTGGTTTTTCTACTTCATTCTTCCATTAGCAAACATGTGTGACTGGCACTGCTCTAGGCGCTGGGAATACCTGGCTGAAAAAGAAAGGCAGCGTTGGTGCCCTCAGAGCTCCCGCCTCCAGTGGCATTACACCCCGCAGAGCGTGTGGACTGTGCTAGGCACCCTCTGTTGCCCCTTCTAGGCCTTCGACCTGATAAGGTGCCCAAGTTCATCGTGGTGACTGGGAAACTGGCCGGTGCCCCGAGGTCACGGAAGAGCCAATTTACCATATGGACTTGCTTCTTGTACCTATCATGTTTTATTTTTTTTAATATATTTTATTGATTTTTTACAGAGTGGAATGGAGAGGGATAGAGAGTTAGGCACATTGATAAGAGAGAAACATTGATTAGCTGCCTCCTCCACACCTCCTACTGGGGATGTGCCCGCAACCAAGGTACATGCCCTTGACCGGAATGGAACCTGGGACCCTTCAGTCCACAGGCCCACACTCCATCTACTGATCCAAACCGGTCAGGGCCCTATTACGTTTCAATTCACCAGATTTTGTCTTGTTTTATAGAACATTAAATTCGGTTTATCTTTGACCCAGCTTCCTACAGGTGAAGACTTCAGTGATGGAGGGTGAGTGGGGTGATTAAGGACAGCAGCTGGAGATGGATGGGCCCAGAGGGCATTATGTTCAGTGAAATAAGCCAATCAGAGAAAGGCAAATACCACATGATCTCACATACTCGTGGAATCTGAAGAACAAAGTAAACAAACAAACAGACTCATAGACACAGAGAACAGACTAATGATTGGCAGATGGGATGGGGGTTGAGGACTGGGTGAAAAAGGTGAAGGGATTGAGGACAGCCTGGCAGTTACAAAACAGTCACAGGGCGTGAAGTCCAGCAGAGGGGACAGAGTCAGTAAAATGTGATAACTATGTATGGTGCCAGGTGGGTACTGGAAGTGTCAGGGGGGACATTTCCTAAAGTATATGATTGTCTAATTATTATGCTGTACACCTGAAACTAATACAAAATAATGTTGAATGTAAACTGTCATTGAAACTATAAAAATGTAAAATAAAATAAATAACAACTGCGGAGTTGGGTGGGGAGGGTGGCGGGTCAGCGAGAGGTCCCGGGAGAGGCCCGGCAGTGAGGATGGGAGCTGGGCTGGCAGCTTCGCGCCTTGTCCTCCCTTTCCTGAATTTCCACTCCCACCGCTCCTTTCGCCTCGCGGGCAGGTAATGTGAGAAAGGGAGGAAACTCACAGGCTACCTGGGAAAGCCCCTTAACAACCCTGGGTTTCCACGGGGATTCCCTGCACAGAGGAAGTTAAAGAAAAAGCAACTTAATCGCTGGTCTCGGTCGCCATCTGGCGGTCGCAAGGCCACATCACATCCTCGAAGCACCAAGTCTGCTCCTGCATCAGAACAGAGAGCTCAAGCCTGAGATTCTTTCTGGACTTTTCCCAACTGGAATTTTTCTGAAGGTTGAGCTAACATCCTGACGGTGTCTCTCGCTTTGACATGAAACCCCATCTTCTTTCAGCTCAGCCCTGGTTTATCGAGGTTTATTAGACGAGATCTTTCTGACCCCCAAACCCCACCCACAGAGGACCTATGGCTGCTTCTGCCGCCTTACCTGCGCCTCCCACAGCACCCACTGGGGCCCAAGCCTAAGGGGTGTGGGGCTAAAACATACACATATATATGTTAATACTTTCCCTCCCCCTTCTCAGTTCTTCTGGAGAGGCTAATAAACTAACCGGAGAAAAATCACGGTTTGATGCGTGAGCGTGGGAATCCACATAGGCATGGAAACTCCGAAGGCAGTGAGGCATCACTGGGTACATGAGACATTTTTTGCCCTGGCCTGTTGCTCAGTGGTTAGAGCGCCAACCCCCAGACTGAAAGGTCTAGGGTTCGATTCTGGTCAAGGGCACAGACCGCGGTTGCTGGCTCCATCCTCTCCCCGGTCGGGGCGCGTGTGCGAGGCAACCAATCGGGATGGGATGTCTCTCTCACATCGATGTCTCTCTCTCCCCTCCCTTGCTCTCTCCCTTCCAGTCTCTCTACAAACCAATGGAAAAACGTCCTCAGGTGAGGATTCACAAATAACTACGAAAAAAAACTTTAGACCAGGAGAGGGGGGAGATGCGGGGTCTCGGAAGTGAGAAGGGGCGGTGAGGTAGCGGAGGGGTGGAGCGTGTCGGCAGCGCCGCCTGGTGGCGGGGAAGGTGGGCGGGTCTGGCTCACCTGCGAGGCTGCTGGGCGGGCAGGCGAGTTCCAAGGTGACCGCCCAGGGCGCCCGCCCCCGAAGCGCGTTCTAGTCCTCGCCTCCCGGGCAGGAAGTGGGAGGGTCCATGGCTGGGTAGGTCCTGTTTCTTAGGCATCAGCTTAGCAGGACCTTCCGCTCGTGGCTGGGGGCAGGTGGAGGGGGGGGGGGGCTGGGTTCCTTCCGAGGCTGCCGCACCTCCCGGTACCTGGAGGGAACAAGGCGGGAAGCACGGCGCCTGGCCCATCCTGTGTAGCTTTCATGGCAGAGAGACTTGCATTGGTAAGTGAGCTGAGGATCCCACATGGAGGTTACCCTAGGGCAGCGGTTCTCAACCTGTGGGTTGCGACCCCTTTGGGAGTCGAACAACCCTTTCACATATCTTAACTATTAAAAGCGAAATATTGAAATTAACCGTTTCTCCAGGTGGGGGGCAAGCCACGCCCACCAGCCAATCAGAGTGGCTGTATGCAAATTAGCCCAGCCAAGATGGCGGCAGGCAGACACAGTGTGTCCACCGCCGCTTACACCCCGCCATCCATTGCCTTCCTGCAGGCCACACGGGGATGGGCGGGGTGGGGGGGCGGGAGGAGCAAGCAGAGATTGATTTCAGGCGGCAGGGTGGAGAACCTGGGAAGGGGGGGGCGTGGCCACCTAGACCCACTCAGGAATTCTAGCCACTGCCCTGTCTGACCCTGGACCAGCAGGGCCATGACCTGGGAAGGGGGGGCATGGCCACCCAGACCCACCCGGGAATCCCAGCCACTGCCCTGGTCAGCCCTGGACCAGCAGGGCCTCGGACCTGGGAACCAGGGGGTGTGGCCACCCAGACCCACCCAGGAATTCTAGTTGCTGTCCTGGCCAGCCCTGGGCCAGCAGGGCTGAGGACCTGGGTACCAGGGGGCATGGCCAGAGAGACCCACCCCGGAATCCCCAGCTGCTGCCCTGGCCTATGCTGCACTGAGGCCATGGCTGCCAAGGAGGAGATGAGGGGGCTCGAGCCACGGAGGACTCTGCAGGCATTGCCCAGCAGTGCCTGCTTGCCCATCTCCGTAGTGTGGAGCAGACAGGCCCGGCAGAGAGCAGAGATCCAGGTGCAGTGGGTCCAAGCCATCAGTAGCACTTCTGAGTGCTCACGAATTGGATAAAGTCCAGGTCCGGCTGAGGGACCTCCCCGCTTGCCCTCCCCCTCCCCCACCTATATCCCCACCCCAATTTACCCGTGCATGAATTTCGTGCACCGAGCCCCTAGTTGAATATATAATTACATATTGTTTTGTGATTAATCACTATGTTCAATTTATAACAATTTAAATACATCCTGCATATCAGATATTTACATTACGATTCATAACAGTAGCAAACTTACGGTTATGAAGTAGCAACGAAAATAATTTTATGGTTGGGGGTCACCATAACGTGAGGACCTGTATTAAGGGGTCGAAGCATTAGGAAGGTTGAGAACCACTGCCCTAGGGCCACGTACAGTCACAGGGTCCTTATAAGTGCAGGAGGGAGACCGGAGGGAGGAGGGAAATGTGCTGATAGAGAGAGGCCAGCTAGTTATTCCTGGAGGAGTCACAACCAAGGGCACAGGTGGCCTCTGGGAGCTGGGGGGAGAGTCCTGGGGGGTGGGGAGAAATGGGCCCTCCTCCAGAGCCTGCAGGCACAGACCCAGGACTCCTCCTGTGATTGGCCCCCTTGGTCCACTGCAGCATCACACCCTCCAGGCTGTCAGGTAAAGCGTTTGTGCTGGCTGAAGCCACTACATCTGTGGTGAATTGTCACAGCAGAAACAGGAAACCGGCAGCCTTTTCCTTGAGGCCCAGGATAGCTCGGAACTCTGGCTCTGGGGCCACTTCCCCGCATGTGACCCTGGTGCGATCATTAGCCTCTCTGGGCCTCTGCTTCGCACCTGTAAAATGGTACTAACGGGGTTTGTGTCTGGAAAGAGAAAATGGGGAGGCGGTGAGGATGACTATTTTTCATAACAAACCCTAGAGAAAGGCCTGACACTTTAACCCATGCCCCTATGTAACCGTTTAAAATGATTCTAAACTACAGAAATATCAGGGAAATAAAAAGATGTTCATTTCTGTTTTCTCTTATACACTTCATTTTTAATCTTCCAAAACAAAGCAACTACCTTACACCTGAGATTTACAGAAAGTTCCAGATTGATATTAAATATATCAGAATATCAAACTACCTCGAAATCTGTTTAATACAAGTGCAAGGAGCTATATTCGGCTAAGATGTTAGTGATACTTGCAGCCTCCCACTTAGACCGTCTGAGAGGAGCACAACTGCCTCCCGCGCCGCAGCAAAGGTGGGCGCAAGCAGGGGTCCACGGGTTAACCAAGGCTGACTCCATGACAGGCGGGTACACTGAGACACCTCAGCAGCGAGTCATTGCTGGACAGTGAGCTACACAAGCAAAGCCGGGAGTTCCGACAGAAAAGGAACTTCCCAGGAGTAGAAATAAACTCTGATCAATGATTTGCGATACAGAGTATTAGAAATAAGTCAGAATTCTGCCAGTGAATTATTCCTAAAATAACACAGTTATGGCTTTTGGATGCTTTGTGAGTAGAGGTTATACAAGCCTGGATAATCGTAAATGCCAGCATGGCCCTCGAGTGACATGAGGTTTGTCTAGGAGGAAACATTACACAGCAGGCTCTCGGGGGACAGGAGCTATGGCCCTGGGGAGGGATCCCGGGTCACAGCGGACATGCAGATGCTGTGAGTCCAGCACAGATGGTGCTCCTTTAAGAAAAGGATATAGTAATGCCCAGGTGGGGGCTCAGTAATTGAGTTCAACCTATAAACGAAGAGGTCCCCAGTTCAATTCCCAGACAGGGCACATGCCCAGGTTTCAGGCTTAGCCCCCAGTAGGGGGCGTGCAAGAGGCAACCAGTCAATGATTCTCATCATGTATGTTTCTGTCTCTCCCTCTCCCTCTCCCTCTCAAATTAATAAAAATATATTTAAAAAGTAAAAGGGATATAGGAGTATAAAAAGAAATAAGACGTAGGTGCAGTCGCGTAGCAAAACTAAACCACATGAGGCAAAGACCAAAAGCCATGCTCGGTAGAGGGGTAAATGTCTGACATAGAGTCCATGTGCAAAGATGCTACGCAGACAGTAGGTGGAAGGATACAGCCCCTCTGACAGCCTGCAGAAAAGGCAGCCGCCAGAAAGGTCCGAACTGAGTTTATAGCGGGCACGTACAGGGTCCTGGTTACACATTCTACACCCACTCGTGACAAATCCTGAAAAAGTAAGAATAGAGAGAACTTCCTCACGCTGATAAGAGCTTTTGCAGAAGCCTCAGAGGCAATGGCTGGGTCCGTGAGAGACGGGGGTCGACCAGATGGCCGGCCTGGACGCTGCTGCTGCTGCTGCTGCTGCTGCTGCTGCTGCTGCTGCTGCTGCTGCTGCTGCTGCTGCTGCTGTTGCTGCTCCTGCTGCTCCTGCTGCTGCTCCTGCTGCTGCTTATGTTACATTTAGTGGTGAAAGGTTTTCCTCTCTATCAGCAGCCCTGGGAGTTCTCACCAGTGCAACAGCCAAGGAAAGGAAGTGAAAAAGCCTACAGATTGCAAAGGGAGACATAAAACTGTTCCTACTTTCCAATTGTCTACATAGAAATTCCAAGGAATCTATATATAAACTATTTAGACCTGCCCAGCCGGGTGGCTCAGTAGTTGAGCACTGACCTGTGAACCAGGAAGTTGAGGTTCAATTCCTGGTCAAAGCACACGCCTGGGTTGCGGGCTCGATATCTAGTGGGGGCAGGGGTGAGGCCTTGCAGGATTCTCTCTCATCATTGATGTTTCTCTCTCTCCCTCTCCCTTCCTCTCTGAAATCAATAAAAAATACAAATATGTTTAGTAAAACTACTAGACCTAAAAGTGGGTTTAGTTAGGGTTTGGGTTGAAGGATAATCATACAGAAATCAGTTATATTTCTACATACTAGCAAGGAAGTCACAAATGCCAAAATTTGAAAGTACAGAGCCATTTAAAATTACTCAAGATTTTGGGGTGACAGCCTGGCGCTAAGGCCCCTTCCCCTCCATGAAGAGGAAGCACAGGCAGGGTGCCTGGTGCAGACCCCCAGTTCCCACGAAGTGGATGTGAAATGTGCGGATGGACACGGTACAATCGCCATTGTCTTTAGTCAGCACAGACAGCGGTTCTGCATGGTGGCAGCCCTACGCCCAGTCAGCCCATGGGAGGGAAGCAGCAGCGAACCCCCTAAATCAAGGTGTGTGGGAGCCACCCCAATAAACACCTTTTGGATTTTTTTAATCACTCAAAAATGAAAATGTAGGGATTATTCTAACAAAAAGTGCAAAATGTATATGCCAAAAACTACACAATACTGATCAAAGAAATCAAAAATTTCTAAATAAATGGAGAGACAACTGTGTTCATGGATTGGATAAAGATGCCGGTTATTCCTAATTGACATACAGGTTGAACTCAATTTCTATTAAAAAAAAAATAGCAAGATTTCATATACGTATGAAATAATCTTGTGTTTTCTGCAATCCTAACATTTATATTGAAAGGCAAAACAACTCAAGCAGGTGAAAACAATTTTGAAGAAGAGGGCAGGGAAGGAACCCTCTTTCAAGACTTCTAAAGTTAGAGCAGCCAAGGTGGAGATGTTGGTGGAGATGCAGACACAGATGATGGAACAGAATGGAGAGCGGGAAACAGACCCACACAGCATGCCCCACTGATTTGTGACAAAGGTACAAAGCAACTCGATAAAGGAAACGTAGACTGTTCAACAAACGGTGCTGGAGCAATTAGACGTCCACAGGCAAAAACATATCACACGTTACATAAAAACTCACCTAAAATGGATCACAGATAACATGTAAAATGTAAAACCAGAAAAATTTTAAGATAAAACCTTTGGGTTCTAGGGCTAATCAAAACACCTTTAGCCCTGACCGGTTTGGCTCAGTGGATAGAGCGTTGGCCTGCAGACTGAGAGGTCCCAGGTTCAATTCCGGTCAAGGGCATGGACCTTGGTTGTGGGCACATCCCCAGTTGGGGGTGTGCAGAAGGCAGCTGGTCAATGTTTCTCTCTCATCGATGTTTCTAACTCTCTATCCCTCTCCCTTCCTCTCTGTAAAAAAGCAATAAAAATATTTTTTTTAAAAATCTTTAGATTGGACACCAGAAGCATCTACACTAATAAAAGAGAAACATGCAAATTGGTGTCATTCCCATACGTCCACAAATCAGATGAGTATGCAAATTAACCAATAAAGATGGCGATACCCAAAACAGCCAGGCAGGCAGTGCTTGAGGCTGCGGGGGCCTGAAAGTAGACGTAAACACACAGGGAGGCCGGCACCCAGCAGCTCTAAGCCCCACCACCTCCGTGCTGAGGCTGCTGGGGGCCAGATCGGAGACACAAACCTGCAGGGACTGAGGCAAAGGTGGTTACAGATGATCAGGCAGGAGGGGAGAGCAGTTAGGGGGATCAGGCCGGCAGACAGGTGAATGGTTAGGAGCCAGAGGTCCTGAGGGGTCCCAGATTGGAGAGGGTGCAGGCCAAGCTGAGGGGACCCCCTTCCCGTGCACGAATTTCATGCACTGGGCTTCTAATGATTCATAAAAAAGAAAATTATAAATTGGAATTCACCAATTTTGTTCTCTGCAAAATACCTTTTAAAGAGAATGAAAAGACAAATTAAGACTGGGATGCCCTAACCGGTTTGGCTCAGTGGATAGAGCATTGGCCTGTGGACTGAAGGGTCCCAGGTTCGATTCCAGTCAAGGGCATGTACCTTGGTTGAGGGCACATCCCCAGTGCAGGGTGTGCAGGAGGCAGCTGATCGATGTTTCTCTCTCATTGATGTTTCTAACTCTCTATCCCTCTCCCTTCCTCTCTGTAAAAAATCAATAAAATGTATTAAAAAAAAAAAAAAAGACTGGGAGGAAATATTTGCAAATCACTAACTGACAAAGGGCTAGCACCTAGATATAGACAGTCAGTTCTCCAAATCTGTGGGTTCCCCATCCACAGATTCAATCAACCACAATTGAAAATACCCCCCCACAATGTTATGTGTAGTTAGGCCTACAGTGGATGCATCTGTCTGAATGTGTGCAGGCTTTTTGTCATTACTCCTTAAACAAGACATACAACAACGACTTGAGTAGAACTTGCATTGCATTCAGTATGAATAATCTAGAGATGGTTTAGAGAGTGGTTCTCACCTTCCTAATGCCTCGACCCTTTAATACAGTTCCTCATATTGTGGTGACCCCCAACTATAAAATTATTTTTGTTGCTACTTCATACCTGTAATTTTGCTACTGTTATGAATCATAATGTAAATATCTGATATGCAGGATGTATTTAGGCGACCCCTGTGACAGGGTTGTTCGACTCCCAAAGGGGTCGTGACCCACAGGTTGAGAACCAATGGTTTAGAGCATAGAGGAGGATGTGCATATGTTACAGGCAAGTACACCGTTTATATACAGGACTTGAGCATCAGTGGATTTTGGTGTCAGTGGAGGGTCCCAGAACCAACCCTCCCTGGATACCAAAGGATGGCTCTATAAAGAACTTCCGAAAGACAACAGTAAAAGGCAAACAATCCATTAGAAAATGGGCAAGCCCTAACCAGTTTGCTCAGTGGATAGAGCATCAGCCTGCGGACTGAAGGGCCCCAGGTTCGATTCCGGTCAAGGGCAAGTACATTGGTTGCAGGCACATCCCCAGTAGGAGGTGTGCAGGAGGCAGCTGATCGATGTTTCTAACTCTCTATCCCTCTCCCTTCCTCTCTGTAAAAAAAATAATAAAATAAAAAATAGTTTTTAAAAAAAACTAGAAGTAGGAGAATGAAGATTGAGCCGGACAGGGGCAAGGCAATGAAGGACAAGAAGTTCAAAGTGAGAGGCGGAGTCTGGGGTTCTCAGAGGCAGTGTATTGCTGAGCTCCATGGGAAACCACAGGGCCACTGTGTGAGAGCAAGAGCGCTCTCCCCACCCGGCCTCCCCTTAAATCCAAGACCAGGAGTGTCGCTGAGCAGAGCAGCAGAAAGGGCCATGCTGTGTCTTACACTCAGTTAGTGTTAGTGAGGAGAAAATATAGAAGACGGAACAAAATCTTCACAGTGACAGCACACGAGAAAAAGCACTCGACCAAAAGCACTACACAGCGACCTATTTCAAAACAAGCCAGAGATTACGAAAGTGTTAGAAGACATGAAATAACAACACAAATCAGAATTGGAAAATCTCAGTATAGACAATACGATTGTATGTAACAATGTCATGTGATAAATATTGCCTCAATACCATCATCTATATAATGAAAGCCCAGCGATGGTTATGGCGGAACGACTGGAATGACTGGTCGCTATCACCCGATGGCTGCAGGGGCTGCTACCAGCGCTGCTGCCGAGCCTGAGGGCCCCAGGGCCAGTTGCACGGCTGCCATCAAGGCCCAGTAAAGAACTCGAAGGTGGCCAGCGCGAGCATGCAGCTTGAGAGGAAGGCTCTCTGGGGTGAATTCAATCAGCTGAGCACCGAGACGATTTTCACCAAGGTTGGCAGGTCAGGGCACCCCTCTCCCTGCTGTGACCCTCCCCATGTCTCAGGCAGTGGGCTTTGGCCTGATCCGCATGAGCGAGACTGAGAAGCGAGGGGGGGGGGGGCATGGGCTGGCCACCTGCAGGTCCCTCTTGGTGCGGGCCAGCTCCTTCACTCGCTGAGTCCTGGCTCTAGCCACAGGACAGCCGCCTGGAAGATGGTGGAGAGAAACCCTGTGGACCTGCCACAGGACCAGCAGCCCAGGACCTGGCACTGCCAGAAACAGACTGGCTCAGAGCACGCTGAGCTTGGGGGGAAGGCAGCCGCCTGTGAGGGGCCTTGCCACCAGCTGGCTCTGATAGATCTCACCTCACAGGAAACTCGGTCTTTGGTTCCTTAGTTCGGTCTATCTCGGCTAACGAGGAGCCACTGGGCACATTTTAGGGGAGAATTAAGACTCTAAAGCAGTGTGCTCTGTTCCAGGGAGATGGCTGCCCAGTTGTTTTAGGCCTAAATTCCCAGTGATAGTGGGGCCTGACTCTGCCACTGGAGCCTGTGTCTTCCAATTGGCCTGTACTTGTTGCCAGGGCCCAAAGGGAAGGGGAACACGTTTTTCCATCAATGGATTTGACCAACAGACAAAGGCGAGTGCCAGGCTGAGTCTAATGTGCACACAGAGACACCAGCTCTGAGTCTGCCTGGTCACAGGGGCTCCGAGCCTGTTTGCAGATCCTTCTGGTGGTTTCTGTTTCCTTGGTGAGGCCATCCTCCCTGGGAAGCCTGGGGCCAATGCTTAGCTCCAGCTCAGTGGGTCTTCTCCAGGTCCCTCCCTGCCTCGCTGGCCCCACCCCCAATTGGCCCTCTCAACCCTGATCAGGGCCGGCCAGTCAGACCCCACCTGTGCCTGAATTGGTGCACCAGGCCTCCAGTACTATAACATAAAAATGTTTCACAGCAACATGCTGTACACCCTAAATTACAAAATATAACATGAAATTTATCAAAAAATAATTTTTGAAAGAACCTGAAAATCAGAAATATGGTGACAGTAGTCAGGAAATAATTAGAAATTTTTTAAATAAAGAGTAAACTAGAAGAAACAGAAGAACAAATGGACATAAGGCCTCAATAGAACAAGAGAAAGTGAAATGGAGGGAAAACATTTAAGTGGGAAAAAAAGAGATTTAAAAGATTCAAGAGAAAAATGACAAATATTGAAGATATGCAAAAAAAATCTAACATATAAATTATGATTCCTCTAAGTAAACTGAAAGGAAATACTAAAGGAATATAACTCAATAAAGCATTCCTAAAATAAAAAAAATAGATTGAACAACATATTACAAGAGAATGTGGTTTATTTCAGAAACTCAACTCAAACTGCTAAAACCAATATATCCTATAATATATCCTATTATAATAATAAAGAGCTAGCATGCTAATTAGTCCAAACAGCAGAATGACCTCAGGACGACCTTCCAGAGGCAGCCTGATCTGTGAGGGCTGAGCCCCTTGCACAAATTTTGTGCATCAGGCCTCTAGTATTCTAATAAAATTTCTGAACATTAAAGAAAAAGACAGTATCACCGGGACATCCCAGCAAAATGTGACTTAATAATTAGATTATCATCAGCCTTTTTAATAGCAACGTTAGGTGAAACAGTGTTAAGATACTGCGATAAAACGTGTGCGTCAAGGAATGACCGAGCGAGAACACCCCATGCGCAGTCCCCAGTGAACCCCAGGCCCCTGCAATGGCACCGGAACGCGGAGGGAGCGGCCCCAGTTCCCAGCGGTTCAAACCACCCCACCGCCTGCAGGCCACGCCCGAACCCGAAGCTCAGCCCACGCAGCCCCCCTTCCCCTTACCCCCACACCCGCACCCAGAGGCATTTTTTAAAGTTTTTTTTTTAAAGAGTGAGGATCTGCACGTGTGTCTTCTAGAAGTGGCAGCCAGAGAGGAGGGACAGGGCTCCTGGCGCAGGGGACAACAGAGATGAAATAAACAGCACAACAAAAATGTTTACCTGGAATCCTTAAAAATTACTTTTTTAACTTTTTTATTGAGTTTATTGAGGTGACATTGGCTAATAAAAGTTTATAGATTTCAGATGTACAATTCTAGAATGCATCATCTGTATATTATATTGTGTGTTCACCATCCCACGTGAAAATTACTTATTATCCACAATAAATAAATAAATATATGCACACTATTTCCTTGAATGGGAGAAAATACAATAGAATTTATCTTCACTTCCCTAAAGGACTTGGGCTTTGATGGTTATGTAAGGTGGGGTTATGATGGTAGCCAAGAGACCCAGGAATAATTGAGTCATGCCTTACTACATACATATGCTGGGATGCCCTTGGGAAAGGCCTAACCATAACTAGTAATAGGAAGTTATAAAGCAAAGGTACACCCCATCGTTAGCTGGTCAAATCCCCGACACTCAATAGACAGTTTATGGTAAGCTTCTATGAAGCATGAGACCCCAAGCAAGGTCTCATTTGCCCTCTTAAATCCCACTGTACCACTAGCCAACTGTAAATCCTGAAGGATTCAGAACATCCAAACAGCCCTTACCAGTATTGCTCAGTCGTTAGAGCATCGTCCCACACACCAAAGGATTTGCTTCCTGATCAAGGACATGCACCTGGGTTGCAAGTTCTCTCCCCACCCTCAATCTCAGCACATGTGGGAGGCAACCAGTCGATGTCTCTCTCCCTCTCTCTCTCTCTCTCTCTCTCTTTCTCTCTCATCTATGTTTCTCTCTCTTTCTCTCTCTCTTTCCCTTCTGTTAGGTCGGAGGGGGGTCCAAGGCTGCTACATGCCTCTGTGAGACAGATGGTGTTGCAGATATTGGCCTTCCCTAAAATTCCTAACAGGTCAGATACCAGACAAGTGGCAACAACCTGAAGCTGTGAAGACCCCCAGCGGGGGAACTCCCACAGCCTTCCTGGAAACCTGAAGGTACTGCAGCTGTGACACTGAACAGCTGTATAAAAAATGCCCCTTACTTCCTCTCGGCGCAACTCCACAGGCCCTCCCCGAGGCCTCTGGACTTCACCCGGGAGCGCTGAATAAATTCCGTTCCTTCAATCTTCCTGACTCTCTGACTCAGTTTCCTCCTGTGCCATGAACTTCACACCTTCCACTCTCTCTGAAAAGCAATGAAAAATATATTCTCAGGTGAGGTGCCAGGGTTCTTGTTCCAGCATCTAGAAGGGTTCAGCAATCTGGAGAAGGCTGTGTCTAATTTAATGAGTCCAGAGACCAAGCATAATTTTGAGTCAGCGGAGCTTAGCTAAAAGGAACTAAGTTCTCTTCATCTCAGGACCCCCTGGTTTTTATTAATATAATTTGTCCCGAGGCATGGCAGAGATATACACTTCAAAGGGTCAGGTTTCATATACAGAGTCTATTGTCAGATTGGAAGAATTAGCCTAAGGCTGTTCAGGTGTTTGGCCAGTAGGAGGCAATAACATGTAGATTAAGATGTCTTGGGCTGTCCAGCAGCAAACAATCATCCCTTTTCAGGTTTGGTGAAATGCCTTTAGCCATTCCCAACAGGTGACAACATATGTGACTCAGCCTTTGTTGAGTCCCCAAGTTCCATCAACCTTTCAGTGAAACTCTTGCAATTATGTCATGCTGGAATTGGCTTCTGGCATAAAGATTAACAAAAAACAAAAAGAAAGAACCTCCAAACAAATGACTGTGTCACAAAAGGGCTCTGAACAAGACCGCAGAAATAAGATTCAGAAAAGAGAGGCAAAATGCAGCTATGTAACCTTTTAATGTGCTGTGACGCTCCCCCGCCCCTTACTAAGCATGCCCTGCCTGGAATCTCAACAATCTCTTGAAGATCATGACAGATAAGAAAAATAAGGGGAGGTATGGAAAACATCACCAGTATTCACCAGCTTCCCCTACTTCCTAGGCACATGGGAAACTATACCTCCTAGCCTCCTGGGACTGTGTGACTAGTTCTAGCCAATGGTTAGTGAACAAAAGGTTCTTGGTCAAAAGATTTAACTACCATTGCACAATTCTTCTTCTCTTCCCATCCCAAGTCAACCAGACAGCCTTGTGTTGAAATGTGGAATCAGCCTATAAAAGTGGTCTAATGGGCTGAATCACCCAAAGCTACAACAGATGCTGTATGAACGGGAGATAACTTTTGCTTAATTAAGGCACTGGAGGCTGTTTGTGACCACAGCCTGGCCTAACTTGACCTAATAAAGGACAAGAACAAGAATGTTGACCGCCCCTACCCCATCCCTCAGGTAGATTTGATTATTTGTGAAGGAAGTCTGACCACAGGCCAGAAAAGGGTAGACACTGCAGGCCACAGGATGGCGACAGTGAGTGCCTCTAAGGGTGGATGTGTGCTGCTCCCATTGGGAGGCCATGTGTGAAGCCAGGGAAAGACCACAGACCGAGAAACTCAAGCCACTGCGTTTTAACTTCCTCCCTTCGTCCTCCCCACACCTACTTTAGTCTTTCCTGTTATCTTAGCGCATTTGGCTATGGAGAGAAACATTTGACTTGGGGCTGCAAGAATGAGATTATCAGAAGCAGCAAAACCTGGGAGAGCAGGCGAGGCATAAAGTCTACACCTTTTCTCTCCCGGGAGGCTGATCCTGTCTGGGCTTCTGCAGCTGCTCTCAGAGATAAAGGAGAGACAGGAGGAGAGGAGAAAGGATGAGGCCAGAGAACTGAGATTAAATGGAGCTTGTATTTGGATTTAGAGGGAGGAGACGGAGTTGTCAGATGTCAGGTCAGGAAGGGGGGAGAGTGGAGGACACGATGCTGACCCAGAAAGTTAGGAGGCCTGCTCTTTCCTCCTTCCAAGGTGAATGTTTCCAAGGCCCATAAGCACTAAGCTCAGACCTGCCTACATCATAATAACTAATATTTGCTGCTTGCTCATTATTTGTCAGTTTTCTAAACACTATATGAAAGACGGAGAGGAAGATATGGAATTATCCTAGCAACCATTCCCAGTGGACTCTGCTATGATCCCCATTTCACAGATGAAGTAATGAAAGGATGAACCAAAGGTCGCACACCCAGTAAGTCCAGGGGCCGTGCTCATTCCATTGCACTGTATTTCTTACTTGGGAAGCTCTTTGTGTAAACCTGAGTGTCTGCAACGACAAGATGTACAAGGGGGGAAATAGCAAGAATGTTATTATAACCTTTTGGTGTTAGGACAGAGCTCATCACATCCTGTCTCACATAAAGGAAGTGGGTGGGGAGCAGGAAGGGGCAGAGCTGTCTGCAGGAACTAAGAAGAGAAAGCAATGCCAGCCTGGGAGGCCCCTTGCCAATGGCCTCTGATACGTATTGAGTAAATTGACACATTTGGTTAGTCAGTTCGAAGCTTTGTTGAGTCATTTTCCATGCTTGGTGTCAATATCTACAGTGGGAGAATCTGGGCTCCCAGGCTTATCAGAGAGACTGTAGAGCTCTGGGAGGCAGCCAGCAAAGGGAGAAGTTGCGGCCTGATTCCGTCCTCCCACATTTTTGTGTTCCTGTTCTCCTTGTATGAGCTTGGAAACAAGGTGGGGCATTTCAGTCTTCTCATCCTGTCTGACTGCAGCCAAGAGCCCTCCCTAACACAGACAGGCTTTCCTGTGCTGTTACGCTCCAGCTCATAATTTGCATCTCTCTCCCTCTTTTTCTCCCCATTCTCTAGGGGATGAGAGAAGTTGGTGATAACAAATAATTCTCCCTATTACCTAACCCAATCACCCCTTCAGTTGCTATTTAGGTGACTTTAAGTTTGAAATAAACTGTTCATTTAAATTCATGTTCCTATTTCTACACCCTCCTATCACCAGAAACATAAGCTGACTTGGAAAGTTAGAAAAGTGTTTTGAGATACTAGACAGCAAGTTAAAACATATTTTTAGAGAACACCATGTGAAGGGATGGTACAAGGCTAAGAACGTTCCCAGCTCAAAACACGTAACTCTCCCTCAGAGGTGACTGAAGTCCCAAGCCAGAGGGAGCTGTCACATGAGGGGAAGGTAAGAAGCAAACTCGTGATCTCACCCAGAGAAGCCAGTTGGTAGCTGAGGAACTAAAGGTTCTGGGATCCAATCAGCAATCACTCCTGTGATGTGCTGTCTGGATGGGTGGATCCCATTGGTTGACACCATTCTCCTAGGATGGCTTTGTCTATCACCTCATCCTGGGTAAGTGAGGGTAAGTGAATGTTTGTGATCTTTCATTGTACCAATTTGTTCATTTGAACTCATTGTCCCTAGAAAAGAGCCACTGAAATTATATTTTGAACTTCAGAAAGGTTTTTCAGAACAAACACAACTTGGTCCTGATGGGGGTTTTTTTTAATCTGTGTTAGATTCTGTTTGCAATATTTTTAGCACTTCTGCATCAATATTAATAACTAAATTTATCTGTAACCTTTTTGTGCATTATCACAGTTTAACATCAATATTATACTTACTTCATGAAAAGAATGCTTTTTATGCTGTTGAGCCATCTATCTAATCTAATAAAGGAGTAATATGCAAATTGACCATCACTCCAAGTCACCTACACCATGCCCACCAGCCAAGCCACGCCTCCCAGGCATTCAGAACGGCCATATGCAAATTAACCCAGCCAAGATGAAGGTCAGCAGCCACGGAACTAGAGTAAATAGCAGGCTTCCATTGCAATTGCCTGCCTAGGCTGGCTGAGCCTCTGCTCACGGTAATACTGTCTCAATTATAGAAGCCACAGAGCTGAAATAAACAGGAGTCTTCCTTGCCTGCCTAGGCCTCTGCTCAAGGTAACAAAGTTTCAATTATAGAAGATAAATAAACCCAAGAAACCTGATTCCAGCCAGCCTCGCTGGGACGTTGGGTCAGTGGGAGCTGTGGGCAGCCTGAAAACAGCCCTCACCCAAGCTGGCCAGGTACCTCAGTAGGGACCTGAACCCTGAAGGGACTGTGGGCAGCCTGAAAATAGTCCTCAGCCCCTCACCCAGGCTGGCCACACCCCAGTGGGGTGAGGGTCCCCACTGGGGGGCTTGGCCAGGCTGCAAACAGCCATCAGCCCCTAACCAGGCAAGCCAGTAGGTGGACATCCCCCGAAGGGTCCCAGACTGCGAAAGGGCATAGGCTGAGCTGAGGGACCCTCCTCCCAAGTGCACAAATTTTTGTGCACCTGGCCCCTAGTCTAAACTGATAAAAGCGAAATATTAAAATTAACCGTTTCTCCGAGACAGGGTAAGCCACACCCACCAGCCAATCAGAGCGGCTGTATGCAAATTAGCCCAGCCAACATGGAGGCCGCCACTCCTGGACCTGAGTAAAGGGCAGTTTCCATTGCGGCAGGAGCGAAAGTGAAACTGCGCCCGCTCAGCTCAGCTCCACTTAAACTGCCTCTAGCGAAACACAGCTTTGAAACAATGTAACAATCATAGAATCCTCGGGAGCTGAAGGAAAGAGCAGCCCGGGCCTAACCAGCAAAAGTAACAACTGTTTCATTATAGACGCTGCGAGGTGAAGCAGAAAGGAGGCTTCCTTAGTAGTTAGTAGGCCGCCTTAAAGGAACAGTGTATCAATTATAGAAGATAACCCCAGGCCTTAAAGGAACAGTGTATCAATTATAGGAGAGAAACCACAGAA
>PVJC01034574.1:0-18744 GCA_004026665.1 Murina feae | reverse complement strand
GATGGCTCTTTGCAGGCTGGCCACAGCCTCTTCAAGGTGGGTGTCCCCCCCTGGGGTGCCCGACCAGCCTGGATGAGGGGCTGACGGCTGTTTGCAGGCTGGCCACAGCTCCCATTGATACAATATCCCAGCGAGGCTGGCTGGAATCAGGTTTCTGGGTTTTATTTATCTTCTATAATTGAAACATTGTTGCCTTGAGTGGAGGCTACAGCCAGCCTAGGCAGGCAGTTTCCTCCATTGCTGGTGAAACGAAGCCTCCTGTTTGCTTCAGCTCCATGGCATCTATAATTGAAACACTGTTGCCTTGAGCAGAGGCTATAGCCGGCCTAGGCAGGCAGTTTCCTCCATCATTGGTGCAACAGAAGGCTCCTGTTTGTCTAGCTCCATGGCTACCGGCTGCCATCTTGGCTGGGTTAATTTGCATAAAATCACCCTGATTGGCTGGTGGGCGTGGCTTGGGTGTAATGGAGTGAGGGTCAATTTGCATATTACTCTTTTATTAGATGTATGCCATGGTCCAACATGAGAGAGACTGAATTTTTAAAATTTGGTGTAAATATGAATTTCCATTCTAAAAACAAAACAAAACAAAACAAAAAAAGCAACTCTCTGACCCAGCTTCACTCAGATTCCAATTTTTGGTCCAAATTGTGTAAAATAGAGTCATCTTACTCAAAATGGTTGCTAGAGGATCAGCTTTAACTTTGACAGAAAACTAGGTCACTGTGAACTGAACATTCATTCTCTCAGTTACCCTCTTTTACCTGCTATTTAGTACTATCACCACAAAGTATTTCATTCTTCTTTCAAAATTACTTTCATCTACTTATATCTCCAGTTCACTACATTGTTTGCCAAAATGATAATTCAGAAAAAGGATATTTTATTATAGTTAAGTCTGCATTCTTTAACTACTGGTGAGAATAAACTTTTTCATGTTATAGATAACTAGAGGCCCAGGGCACAAAATTTGTGCACGGGGGGGAGGGGGGGAGGTGTTCCGCAGCCCAGCCTGCACCCTCTCCAATCTGGGATCCTTTGGGGGATGTCCAATTGCCAGTTTAGGGATCAGGCCTAAACTGGCAGTCGGGACATCCCTCTCACAATCTGGGATTGCTGGCTCCCACCTGCTCGCCTGCCTTCCTGCCTGATTGCCTCTAACCGCTTCTGTATGCCAGCTTGATCACTCCAAAACCATTCCCCTGCCAGTCCAATTGCTCCCAAATGCCCTCACCTGCCAGTCCGGTCCTGCCAACTGCCCTCCCCTGCCAGTCATGCCCGGTCCCCCCCAACTGCCCTCCCTTCCCTGCAGGCCTGGTCCCCCCAACTGCACTCCCTCCCCTGCAGGCCTGGTCACCCCTAACTACCCTCCCCTGCAGGCCTGGTCCTCCCAACTGCCCTCGCTCCCCTGAAGGCCTGGTCACCCCCAACTGCCTTCCCCTGCTGGCCTGTTCATAACTTCCCTTCCCTGCTGGCCATCTTATGAGCCATCTTGTGACCACATGGGGCAGCCATCTTGTGGGAGGGCATGATGGTCAATTTGCATATGACTTCTTTATTATATAGGAGGATTAGTATTTCTGCTTCATTGGTTTGTATTAGGAATTGTGCTCCCTCCTCCTAAATTCATATGTTGAAATGCTGACCCCCAATGTGTCTATATTTAGAGATAGGGGCCTTTCAAGAGGAAATTAAAGTTAAATGAGGTCATTAGGGTGGAGCTCTGATCTAAGAGAACTGGTGGTCTTATAAGAAGAGGAAGAAACATCAGGAATGCTTGTGTACATTGGAAAGGGCATGTGAGGATACAGTGAAGTTTTCTGAAAATCAAGAAGAGAGGCTTCAGAAGACACCAAACATGTCAACAACTAATCTTAGATTTCTAACCTCCAGAACTGTGAGAAAATAAATTTCTGTTAAACCATCCAGTTCGTGGTATTTTGTTAGTTTGCCTACCTGATACAGTTTGCCTCTGTTCATTATCCATTTTTCTTCTATTTTCTTCTGAAAAGAAAAGAGCTCTCTAAACATTAGCCTATTAGCCTTTTGTATAAAATAATTATTTTACAAATATTTTTAATTTACAAATATTGTTCCCAATTCATTTTTCCCCTCACCTTTTTTTACAATATATTTTTTACTGATTTCAGAGAGAAAAGGAGTGGGAGACAGAGACAGAAACATCAATGATGAGAGAGACCCATTGATTGGCTGCCTCCTGCACGCCTCCACTGAGGATGGAGCGTGCAACCCCCTCAATTGCCCTCTACAGAATCTAACCATGACCTCCAGGTTCATAGGTCAAGGCCAGGCTGGCCAGGGCCCCCCTCACCTTTTTGTTTTGACTTGTATAATTTTTTTCTAGTCTAGTCAAAACTTTCATACCTTTCCTATGGTTGCTTCATTTGAAACTGTGCTTAGAAAGTCCTTCCTATATTCCCCTATATTTTATTGCAATATTTATGTCTCCTCTGAATTTTATTTTCATTACTAGAGGCCCAGTGCACAAAAATTTGTGCACTCGGGGGGAGGGGGGTCCCTCAGCCTGGCCTGTGCCCTCTCGCAGTCTGGGACCCCTCGGGGGATGTCCACCTGCTAGCATGCCTGGCCAGCCTGGGTGAGGGGCTGATGGCCATTTCAGGCTGCCCACAGCCCCTTCAGGGTTCAGGTCCCTACTGGGATGCCTGGATAGAAGCAGGTATCTGGGATTTATTTAACTTCTATAATTAAAACTTTGTTGCCTTGGTCCCCCCCTGCTCTAAGCCTGGGTTGCCCCTGGCAACCCAAGGTCCCAGCTGGGCAGGTATCTGGGATTTATTTACCTTCTATAATTAAAACTTTATAGCCTTGAGTAGAGCTCAGGGCCCACAGGGCCCTGGCTTCCTCCATTGCCTGGGGCAACTCCAGCTCTGTGACCGCCCATATTAGTTGAGCTAATTTGCATATTTGCTCTTGATTGGTTGGTGGGCGTGGCTTGTGGGTATAATGGAGTGAAGGTCAATTTGCATATTACTCTTTTATTAGATATGATATAAGATAGAATAATTCTTTTTTCATATAGCTAACCAATTATCCCTGTATCCCTTATTGAACTTCCCATTTATTTGAAATCTGTTATCATTTCCTAAATACTTACATGCATTTAAAACTTCAGCTGCTTTTTACTTATGGCATTCGTTAACTCAATAATTCACCTTGGAGATTATTTTTCTATATTTATCATTAGGAAAAAGGAATTTTCCATCAAGTTCAAGAAACATTATTTTCTCCCAGGTTTTTAAAAATATGGGGGGAAATTATTTACGTTTTTAAATTAGAATACTCTCATATAATTGTTTTTAAGTAATGATAAACATCAAAATAAACATAGACAAAAATCAAACGATAAGCCAATGAAGGAGAGGAGAGTACCATCTGGTTTAGTTGCATTATGTTACTAGGAAAGAACAATAGTAGGGAAGAAACTACTTGAGGACTGGCAGGGGGCTTTTTCAGGCTCCTTTTGGGAGAACAGCTGTCCTTAAAAAAATAGTTACTAAAAAAAAATTTTTTTTTTCTCCTTGGACAGGAGGACTCGATATTTTTATATACTTAGTGTAAGAAGAAAACCTACCTAATGGTGATCAGTGGGCTCGAGAACAGGGAGTAATAAGACCTAAGTCGTACAGGCCGGCACCGTCCAGTGGAGCGCACTGGCTGCCGCCCTTCCGCCCGTCCGCCTCTACGGCCACAGCTCCAGGGGCTTTCGGGAAAGTACTGCCGCAGCTGCAGCGGCTCCTACTGTCAGCGACCGCCTGCTGCTCTCAGCTTTCCACGTGCCAGCACCTGGCCACCCCACTGCAAATGGGAATCCTCTTATCCAAGCGGCTTTTGAGTCGATGAAAATGAGATTCGAGGGCTCGAACTCCCAACATCACGGCGGCACAGGGCAGTCCGTGCCGACAGCCACCTCTCGCGCCCCGCGGCCCGGCGGAACGGCGCGGTTGGCAATCACGGACCCGCGACGGAGAGGCAGGTGTACAAGCCGGAGCCCCGCCGGCTGCGCGGGCCGCCCGGGAACGTCCTCCGAGGTTCGCTGCCGAGAAGCTGGCGAGGGCGGCGGGCACGGACAGGCAGCTTCCCCGAGAGGGAGGCCGCGGAGAAAGCCGGCTACGACTTCCGAGGGCTGTGCGGTGAAGCTCATAAACACTACGACGAGCCGTGCAGCCGGCGCCGCGTCAAGAACGTGCGGCCAAACTCTCCACAGAGCGCAGCTCCCGCGCTTCAGAAGCTCCCGGACCGCCCAGCCCTTCCCGGCAGCCTTTGCGCCGCGCGCGCGGAAGCCCGGTGCGCTTTGGCCGCTTCGGCCGCCGTCTGCCCTGCGTTGCTATGGTAACCCAGCCGCCATCACTATGTCGTTGCCACAAGCTTCTCAGTCTCGGATGTTCGTGGAACTGGTTCCCTGGGCTGACCGGAGCCGGGAGAACAATGTGGTCTCGGGCGGAGAAACGCTGCCCATCCTCCGCCACCCGCTCTCCTCGGCACAGGCCCAAACCTCGGCCCGCGAGGTGCACGTGAGTGGCGCCGCGGAGGTGTCTGCGAGCCCAGACCGGGCGCAGGTCGCCGTGCGGGTGAGCAGCACCAAGGAGGCGGCGGCCGAGGCCAAGAAGAGCGTCTGCCGCCGCCTGGACTACATCACGCAGAGCCTCCAGCAGCAGGGTCTGCAGGTGAGAGCTCTGCGCGGGAGGAGGGGCCTTGAGGCCGGGTCGCAGAAAGCCGATGGCGGAGGTTCTGGTCCCGAAGGCGGCTGGAGCGGGGGTGCCGGTGTGGAGGGGCTGGGGCATCCGCGGCATCTTTGTCGCGACGGTATTTCAGGGGCCCCCGGACCTGGCGGAGGGAATCCTTAGCCCATCCTTCCTGAGGAAGGTGATCGCCTGCTGCGTGACTTCTGAAAGGAGGGAATGCAGCTTGCGTAGGGTTTTTATATGGCGATATCTGCTGCCGTAGTTTGGTTTTTACCCTTGAAATGATGAACTGTCAGACTTGAAACATGAGCCGCAAATGCTTGCCTGGGTAGTGTGCTGTGCCCTAATCGTTTTTTGTTTTGATGCTGCACCATGGAATTGGCAAGTGAAAAGCATGATCGGCTTGCTCCCAGCCACGGAAAGCTTCGGGTCCTTGGGTATTTTGGGCAAACGGTAATGGGGGTGGGGAAAGGGTCCTTGAAGACGCAAAGATTTTCTCCCAATTTTTTAGTTTTAGAAAATTAAGCTGTTATATTGTAGATGCCGCCTATATAAAATGCCCCTACTTACCAGGTGTCTATGAAATCACTAAGTGAATCTAACCTTAAGCCAACTTTTAAGAACAGAATAAAAAAATGAAGCAGCCTTGTTTAATCCATACAACAGTCTCGTCAGGCAGGTTTTAATATCTTCCTTTTCCAGATTTGAAGAGATTAAGTAAAAAAGTAATGTTGTGAACGTCAGCCAGGGCGATATTTGAACTCCTGCATTCCTGAAACCAAAGCACAGCTTGCTTCCAACAATGCCAGTCCGCGGATCATTTAGAATGAAACAAAGTCAGAGACCAGAGAAGGGGTCCACGCTCTCAGTTCTTTGGTTTTCCAGAATAGGATCCTAAAGACCATAGCTGCGATTGACCCAGGGTAACACTGCGTTTATGAAAGTGCTTCCAGTTTATTGTTAGAAATGACACATCCGAAAAATCAAGTCTTTAAGGAGAAAATATATTTGTACTGCATTTACAAACATGGACTTATTTTTAAAATCAGTGGTAAAAGAATGTCTCTAAATGATTTTTCAGTTTAGAAGAATTCAAATGCTAATTAAAATGTGAATAAAATGAAATTTTTTTGGGGGGGGAGTGGGCTGTTTATTAGGTGGTTATTACAGGGGTGAATAAAATGAATTTAATGTATTTAATGTGTAGAGAAATATTTTCCGAAAAAAACTGCTGCCAGTACTGCAGTCCTGTTTGAATAATACCGAATTCTTAAGTTACTTATATAAAATATATACTACGCCCACTGACTGTAATTTCTAATATGTGAAACAAAATAAATTATGTACAGTTAAGATTACATTAAGGTTCAGTGTTCAGGGCAAGACATACAAAGATCAGTAATCTTCCAGTTATCTCTGCTAATGGAGAAAAGCAGTCGAAGTAGGTAATTTGTTCAATAGGTTATGCAATAAAAAAATCATTATATTACTTTGCAGGATGAATTATAATGGGTCTTCACAAAGCCTTTATTTTAAACTTTGGAATCTTGGGTTTATAAACATCACTCCCCTGTTTAAAGGGCTCCTCATATTCTGAACTCCTTTGCTTTATAGAGCCTAACTATATCATTTCCTGTTGTCTTTCTCATGGTTGACTACTAGCTGACTCCCCCTTTTTTTTTTCTTCAAAGATTAGCCCAAGTTCACCTCCTTGGCATTATTTTCCTAACTCTAGTCCCTGTCATGCCACACTCCACTCCCCAGTTGTAATAAAACTTACCATTCTGTATTATATGTGTTGCTTTACTTGTTTCTCCTCCATATTCTAAACCTCTGTTTGCTTTGCATTCACGGGTTATGCTTCATATATGTCACATAGTGCACACTCAGAAAATGATTTCTGAATGAATAAAAGAAAAATATGAGAGAAGCATAAACAATGACTTCAACTATACTACAGGTCATATATAGTTTTATGATCACATAGCTTCATGTCTGAAGGCATAAGCCTCATTTTTTAAGGTTTTCTTGGAAAATATTTTAAAGTTCTAAACAGTATTTACTCATTCAACCATCAAACATTTACTAGGCATTCCTATCACTGTTCGGTTTAAAACACACTTACTGTAATGTGAAATTCTTTTGTTTTCTGGTTTGTATGTTCCTCTCACAGGCTGTAAGCTCCAATATCTGCTTCTTCATAACGGTATTTTTTTTTTCAATAAACATGAAATGGACGCCTTAAACATGTTGCTAGGCACCAGAAATGGAGAATGAGTAAAATTTCGGTGGTGTGCTGAAGGAGTCTCACCATAGGAATAGACTAATACATAGTAGGTGTTGTAATGAAAGTATGTACGTGATACAATATAGTAGAGTAAGAAAAGAATGTTCATTTTACTTGAGGAATTCCAGAAAGCTTTCATAATGGAAATGACACGTGTCAGACCTTAAACAGTGGCTGGCAGGAAAGCATTCCAATTTCACACTAGAGTGCAGCAAGTATATGTGTTCAGAACACTATACACAGCTCCCTGTGATTAGGGCACAGGAGTGCTTAGGGAAAACGGAGGGGAGTCCAGCAATAATACTGAAGAGGAAAGCTGTACACAGAACATGAAGGAAGGCCTTGTGTGCATACTGAGGAGTTCGGGTATTGATAATAAAAAAGCTTTTTACTATTGCTAGACCTTTTACAGATGTTATCTTATGTGATACTCCCGTCATATGAGACTGGCAATTTAGTTGTTACTTTAGAGATGAGAACTCCCAGGATTACAGTAGTTATTGGCAGTAGCTTGTCCAAGGTCACACAGATAAGAAGTGGCAGAGTTTAGACTCCAGCCAAGAACTCTGACCACATGCTCTTAACCAGTGGAGTATATTGCTGCTTTAATATCTTGGTAGAAGATATGTTTATGTTATAAAAGAATATTTTTTATTTTTTTATATTTATTGTCAAAAGTTTTACATATGTCTCCCTTTTCCCCAATATAAAAGAATATTAAGTGACAGAAAAGTTTCATGTTAAATGAGTAAAACTGATCACAGGAAATACATTACAGTTTCATTTTAAATTTATCTGCATTCTAAGTCTTCTACAGTCAGCAATTATCCTATCTAATAAAGAGGAAATATGCTAATTGACCTTCATGCCATCACAAAAGATGGCAGTGCCCACAGCCAATAAAGAGGGAATATGCTAATGATGCCCCACCCTCAAAGATGGCAGCACCTATAGCCACAAGATGGCAGTGCTCAGTCCCCTCAGCCCTGCCAGGGCAGCAGGCATGCGGCAAGGCCAGCTTGCCCCAATGCAGGCCCAGCTGCTCCATGCGCCTGCCTCCAGAGTCCCCTAGTCCCCTTAGCCCTACAGCTGCACAGGGCTGGCCCTAAGCACAGGCAAGCCTCGGATGGCAGCTGCCCAGCCACCCAGGGCTGCCCAACACTCAGGTAACCAGGGCTGGCTGAGGCTTGCACTGCCAGCAGTGGCAGCAGTAGAGGTGTGATGGGGCATCACCTTCCCCTGATTGCCAGGTCGCCTCTGCCCCTGAGGGCTCCTGAACTGTGAGAGGGGGCAGGCTGGGCTGAGGGACCCGCCCTCTAGTCCACGAATTTTCATGCACTGGACCTCTAGTCTTTATCATAAAAATGCATAAATATTTTCATGAGATTGACAGGCATTAGAGCTATAATTGGAATTTTAGTTCATATTTTTGGGTTAAAGCTTTTTCTAATTTTTCTGGATAATATAAACTGTATGAACTTAGTTTATATCTTAAAATTCAGATGCAGATAGGTCTCCTACAAAAGAAAATATAATTAGGTCCTAGCCAAGTAGCTCAGGTTAAAGTGGCATCCCCATATACCAAGGTTTCTAATTTGATCCCTGGTCAGGGCACAAGAATCAACCAATGAATGCATAAATAAGTGGGACAACAAATCAATGTTTCTTTATTTCTAAAATCAATAAAATTGAAAAAGAACATACAATTAAATCATTATTGAGCATAATAATCTTTATATTTACTTAGCATATATTTTGAAGGATACAAAAATTTTGTAAAGCATAAGGTCTGCCTGCCCCCAAAGATGAGAGTAGCTAGAGTTCATTTTACTAAATTTTAAAAGCCATTTGGAAAAGTAAATAAAAACTTTAACATTTTTATCAAAGTTGTGTACCTGTAATTTATGCAGAGATTCATTAATAAAGCAGTAATATTTTCAAAAACTGGTCTGGGTCCAGTATTTTAGAAAATTTTTATATTAAAATAGCATAGCATCTTTTATATTAAAATAGCATGGCATCTACATTTGCTTAGTACCTTCTCTGTGTCAAGTGCTACATATATAACTTGTCATTAAATCCTCAAAACAATTCTGTGTAATATATACTTGGTATTAACCTAATTTTATAAATGCAGAAACTTAAGGCTCAAAAAAGTTCAGTGACTTGCCCAAAGTTGCATACTATAAATATTCAGTACATTTATATTAAACTAGGGGCCTGGTGCACAAAAATTTGTGCACTCCGGTGGTGTCCCTCAGACCAGCCTGTGCCCTTTCAAAGTCTGGGACCCCTCAGGGGATTTCCACCTGCTGGCATGCCTGGCCAGCCTGGGTGAGGGGTTGATGGCTGTTTGCAGGCTGGCCAAGCCCTCCAGTGGGGATCCTCACCCCACGGGGGTGTGGCCATCCTGGGTGAGGGGCGTTTGCAGGCTGTCCACAGTTCCTTCAGGGTTCAGGTCCCTACTGGGGTGCCTGGCCAGCCGGGGTAAGGGGCTGAGAGCCGTTTTCAGGCTGGCCACATCCCCTTAACGGAGGGGGTCCTGCTGGGGTACTTGGCCAGCCTAGGTGAGGGGCTGATGGCTGTTTGCAGGCTGGCCACAGCCCCTTCAGGGAGGGGGTCCTTGCTGGGGTACCTGGCCAGCCTGGGTGAGGGGCTGCTGGCTGTTTGCAGCGAGGCTGGCTGGAAATTGATATCTGGGATTTATTTAAATTCTAAAGTTCAAACTTTGTTGCTTTAACTGGAGCCCAGGTCGGGTTGCCCCTGACAACCCAAGCTCCCAGCGCTTCCTTGAGCCCAAGGTTGGAAGCAGTTATCTGAGGTTTGTTTATTTTCTATAATTGAAACTTTGTTGCCTTGAGCGGAGGCCACAACTGGCCTAAGCAGACAGGAACCTTAGCTTCCTCCATTGCTGGGGCAAGCCTCCTGCTTATTTGAGCTCCGTGGCTGCTGGCTGCCATCTTAGCTGGGTTAATTTGCATATAATAGCTCTAATTGGCTGGTGGGCATGGCTTGGTTGGTGGGTGTGGCTTAGGTGTAACAGAGTGAGGGGCAATTTGCATAGTACTCTTTGATTAGATTATTTGTAAATTAAATATATATTTTTTAAATATTTTTTTACTGATTTCAGGGAAAGGAAGAGAAAAATAGAAACAGCAATGATGAGAGAGAATCATTGATTGGCTGCTTCCTTCATGCCCCACACTGGGGGACGAACCCGAAACCCAGGCATGTGCCCTGACTGGGAATTGAACTGTGACCTCCTGGTTCATAGGTCAGTGCCCAACCACTGAACCACACCAGCTAGGCTGTAAATTAAATATTTTTAAAACTCTAATATTCCTTTAGAGTAATTCCATTTAGTTGCCAAACATTTAATAATCATACCCTTGTACTTTCAGGCAGAAAATGTAACTGTGACAAAGGATTTTCGAAGAGTGGAAAATGCTTATCACATGGAAGCAGAGGTATGTACTTACAGATACTTGAAAATAGCATGACTTTGTGTGAATAATTTGCATTTATTTTTGTTCTTGAAATGTACAGGGGAAATGTTTCTCATGGTATTGATAAAAGGTTTCTCAAAATCATTTTTGGTATTATGTATCTGTGAACTTTTAAAATAAACTGGAGGCCCGGTCATGAAATCCATGCATGGGGGAGGGGGAGAGGGGTCCTTCAGCCCGGCCTGCACCCTCTTACAATCCAGGACCCCTTGGGGGATGTTCAACTCCCAGTTTAGGCCCTGTGGGATCAGGCCTAAACCGGCATTTGGACAGCCCTCTTGCAGTCCAGGACCACTGGTTTCTAACCGCTCGCCTGCCTGCCTGTCTAATCGCCCCTAACTGCTCACCTACCTGCCTGATCACCCCTAACTGCTCGCCTGCCTGCCTGATTGCCCCTAACCACCTCTGCCTTGGCCCTCACACCCAGGACCCGGGCTTCCCTCCCTCTGGCCAGCCTCAGGCACCGGGGACCCTGGCCAGCCTCGAGCACTCAGGGCCCGGCTTTGTCAGGAAAGACGTCCAGAAGATGTCTGGTCTATCTAGTCTAATTAGCATATTACCCTTGTATTAGTATAGATGTAATGAGATATACTTAAGAGAATTTGAAATGCAATAAAAATAGCAAGGGGAAAGTAGCAGTTAATTACCACCTAAATAAAACTTTAGTGATAGCATTATATAGTGAGCAGGAAACACTACAAGAAAGAAATTTCTTTTTAGATAAAAAGCAAATTAATAAAGTCATAACAAAGGATTGAAACACTTTTTTAACATTCTTTTGTTTCACAGTGCAATTTTGTGTTGTGGTAAGAACAAAATATTAAAAAGAACAAAATATTTTTGTATACTCAATGATAACATTTATTTCCTACAACTGTGTATACTTTCTACTGATTTTTAAAGATTTTATGATCAGAATGTTATGAATCAGAGTATGTTATAGTTGTGATTAGGTTACAGGACTGCTGTCTGTTTCTGATTAGGAACATCCTGGGGTATGTGCTTGGTTCATGCTTGCTGCCTTGCCACAGGAAACAAGAATGGGGTTAGAGTGGAATCTTACTTATCTAGTCAGAGAATCTTTGTCTTTAGAGGTGGAAAATACTCAAGAAATTACCTAGTATACCTTTAGGCAGATAATATTTTATTATCAAAAAGTAAATTATTATTTAATGTACAGAAAGTACATTAGAGCTATTTGTTTTATTATAAGGCATAGCTAAATGAGAACTTGGCTAAACTCTGCTCATCTTCCTTCTGCTGTACTTACCTTTTTAATATCTTGTACACAAATTTCTTAAGAGAGAATCTGATTATATTTTGTATAGGGCCCCCTGGTACACAGAACTTATATCACACAATCCAGTACATGCTTGCCCTTAAGTCGGCATCAGCAGTCAGCGTTGACCAGGATGGTGGGCTCACAAAGTAAAGAACAATGTGTGCCTTTATGAATGCAGATATTGTGAAAAGTAATACCTAATGTCTTACATACACTAAGATTCTCATGGACAGTTAAATTTATACATTAAGATTAGATGATAGAATATTACTTTTCACGTAATATATGAAACTTTCATCCTGAAAGGCACTCTAAAAATTCTTTATCCTTCCACCTACCATGCTGCTGCTGCTTATCTATATACTAGAGGCCCTGTGAATGAAATTTGTGCACAGGTAGGGTGCCTAGGCTGGCAATCTGGGCCAATTGGGGCCTTTCAGCTGCCAGTTGGGGCCTTCCTTCTCCAGCTGCCAGCTGCCAGCTGCCAGCCAGGCCTTCTTTCATTCCGTGCCACCCCCTGGTGGTTAGCGCACATCATAGCAAGCAATCAAACTCTCAGTCTCTCAGTCGAACTCCTGAGGGGACACTTTGCATATTAGCCTTTTATATAGATAGATATAAAAGCCTAAGCAACTATTCAACTGGTAGCTATGACACACACTGACCACCAGGAGGCAGACATTCAACGCACAGGCGTGGAAACATGGAACAGACTGATGAATCTTAGAGGGAAGTGGGGAGCGGGAAGGATGGGAAGAGATTAACCAAAGATCTTATATGCATACTAGACACCTGGTGCACAGAATTGTGCACCAGTGGGGTCTCTTGTCCTGGCCTGCGGGGATTGGGCCAAAACTGGCAGTCCAACATCCCCCAAGGGCTCCCCGATTATGAGAGGGCACAGGCCAGGCCAAAGGACCCTCCCCCCACCCCCCCCCACCCCCCGTGCACAAATCTGCGCACCAGGCCTCTAGGTTATAAAGATAAGAATATGGAAAGTTAGAAATTATTTAAGTGATGTCTTTAAAGATGGATGAATGGTGGTTTTGTGTGAGGAGGGGATTTTGGTTAAAAACATTGGCTTTGTAGTTCATATATCTCCACTCTTTTCCACTTTTTATGGAAAAGAGTGGAGATATATCATAATCTCAGTGTTAGAAGGGATTTTAAAAGCCTGGGATATAAGAGGCTAAATAAATGTCTTTTGAAGAGAAAAGCGGTATAACCACACTTTTCCCTCACATTCCCTCTCCTTTTCATTGCATGTTTGCCAGTGTCAGATGTTTTCCATACATTATCTCATCTAATTTTTTTTTTAACTCTGAATTTTTGTTTTGGAATACTTTATACATGACAAGCATGAATATAAAAGGGCCATTCCATTTTTAGACATCTAATAAATACAACATTTTCTGACATTAAGCCCAGAAATTAACTTATTAGTACTCCTCTTTTATTAGTAGTATCCCTCTCCAAGAACAAAGCAAGGCTATTTCTTCTTCCTTGAAGCACACATTTGCAGTTCAGTATCATATTGATGCTACTTTTTTCTTCTCTAGAGATGAGATCCCCAGGTTCTTTGGCCATTTCTTGTATGAGAAACTCCTTCTTTAGTTAACCATTACAGCTTTAAAAATGTCTTTCTCACATGCTGCTTTTAAGTTGTGTTTCTCCTATCTTACACTTTATTGCTGTTTGAAAATGAATTATAGGATTTTACGTTTATCTCTGGATGACTTTATCCACTAGATTTCATCTATATTTCCAGCCTGTTGGGATCATTTTTAAATCTCAATTTTATCAAGCCATATTTATTTTTAGTACTACCAGCTTTATCTCAACTGCTGATTTGATCATCAGTGTTCTATGTAATTAATTAAAGTACTGAATAGCATTAATCAACTATGACTGTAAGCAACAATGTTGCCATGAAGACTGTATGTCAGTATGTCCTAAGGCTTGTATGAATATATAGGTAAAATAAAACCCCCCTATGGCTATGGTATTTCACTGGTAATTCACCAACTAGAAAGTCAAATTTAGTACATCTTCATTGTTCTTAATGATTTCAAATTTACATGTTCAATATATTGGCCTTTGGACAGAAATAATTTGGCAGTGATTCAGAAGGTAGAGATTAAAAGAACAGTATAGAGTTGGTGAATTTCACTCTCAGGAGTAAAAGCAAAGTTAGAAGTCAGATGAATTTTCTACTTAGTGTCTCAGCAAGAAACTCTGTAAGTAGAGTCTGAATGTATGATTTTAAGGACCTTGCAAGAGTTCAGTCTTAAATTCTTGTGTCCTTATATTGTTATTCCCAAAGGCCTACCTGGAGAAAGCCCTGTATGCATTTCTTCAGAGACAGGAACAACCTGGGAGACTTGAGGGGGAATACAAAAATCAGTTGTGGCCAGTACCAAAGAGAAAAGAAAATATGCAAAGTGCTGAGGCCTATGGCAAGGGATCAAAATGAACCAAAGGCCCTATTTTCTTTTCTTTGATAGAAATCTTTTATTTCCCCTTTTCTTATTTCTTATGAATTAAATTTTAAAATACTCTGTTCTAGAATCTTGCCTGGGATTGAAAGGTGTCTAGCCCACTAGACTAGTTCGTTCAGTTTTACCTGCCCACCTTTTTTGGAAATTACAACTACACATACCTTTAGGGAGGATTTTGGCTTGTTACTTTATGGTAATTTAGGTTAGCAATTATAATTCAGAAGTCTTATATGCAGAACATTTCAATAACCGAGCTTTGATTTATCCGGGAGATGAATTTATTAAAAGCACTTAAAATCTCACTTATTTTGGAATTCAATTTCTTCTTTATTACTGAAATGCTAAACTAATGGGGATTCTTCTTGACCAGAGATATGAAAGCATTTATATGATAACATCAATCTGTTTTGTACTTTAATACAGCTAGTACAGACCAATCTATTTTACTACATTAATAAAATAAAAAAGAAACACCATATGATCATCTCAATAGATGCAGGAAATGCATTTAACAAAAATCCAGTATCTGTTCCTAATAAAAATTCTCAGCAAGCTAAAATATAGGGAACTTCTTCAAACTGATAAAAAAAATCTATGAAAAATCTACAACATCATATTTAATGATGAAAAAACACTGAATACTTGTGCCTAAATCAGGAACAAGACAAACATTGCTACTTTCATGACTTCTATTCAACTTTGTACTTGAAATGTTCTAGCTAATGCAGTCAGGAAAGAAAAAGAAATAAAAGGCATCCAGAGTAGAAAGTAAGAAGTAAAATTGTCTTTACTCATGGATAACATGACCATCTACGTAGAAAATCTGATGGAACCTCCAAAAGAGCTATTAGAATTGATAAGTAGCAAAAAATATATAATACCTAGGGATGAGTCTGATTTTAAAAATGTGAAAGCTATAATTGGAAATTACAAATCATTACTACGAGAAATTAAAGAAGACCTAGTTAATGGAGAAACATACCTTGTTAGTGATTTGGAAGACTCAATATCATTAAGGTATCAGTTCTTCCTTAATCAGATATATATAAATTCATTATAGTACCAATCAAAATTCCAGTAAGCTTTTTAAAATAATAGAAGATGACAAAATGATTATAAAATACCTTATTTACTTAGAACTGAAATCAGACAGAACATAGTCTTCACTGGATAGCATTTATGATTAAATGCCACTGTTCTGCATTGTATAAGATGATTCGGAAGGTCAGGTCACCCCTTTCTCTCTTTGCTATTCCTGCCTACTGTCCAGTACCTGTACTTTTTTGTTTTACATATTAAGCTTGTATCAACTTTCCTTAAAGGAAAGGTTTAGTCTGCTTCCTTAAAAAGGTTTTTAAGACTACACTTTGGAGTCTTGCTGAATATAAGGATTCCTCCCATGTATTTAAAGAAAGAGGACATAATGAAATAGATGTTTCTACATATAAATCTGAAAATAACTACTGGAAGAAGAAACATACCTCACTGACAGCAGTGAAGTGAACTATGATGTAATTACTGCTAATCAGAAAGCTGATGGCATAGATTTGACTAAGGAGTCATGAAAAATTTATCAGAGTTAGAATTCAGCCAAATAATAACGTTGACGGGGGAAAACCTCCATTTCTCTTTCATAAAAAAGTCCCTGACTGGTTTAAAACATATTTTTAAATATTCAAGTTAATATTAGATAAAATTCATAAGCAAAAATAAATTTAATAAGAAAATAACTTAGTTATAAGTATCAGCTAGGCTTCATACTATAAAATGACGTCAGTTGTAATATTGCTTTACCTTTTGAACTCTAATTTAGAGAAAATTTTGAAATAATGTATCAGGCATGAAAATAATTTCAAATGTCATTTCATTTGCAGGTCTGCATTACATTTGCTGAATTTGGAAAAATGCAAAATATTTGTAACTTTCTTGTTGAAAAACTAGATAGCTCTGTTATTATCAGTCAACCCCACTTCTATCATACTCCAGGTTCTGTTGAAAATCTTCGGTAAGTTCAGCACATCTTTAAATTATCAACTAATTAAACAAAACTCTTTAGTGTTACAGTTCCTTGGTCATATTAATAATCTCTGCATTTCATTTCTAAGGCGGCAAGCCTGTCTTGTTGCTGTTGAGAATGCATGGCGCAAAGCTCAAGAAGTCTGTAACCTTGTTGGCCAAACTCTAGGAAAACCTTTATTAATCAAAGAAGAAGAAACGAAAGAATGGGAAGGCCAAATAGATGACCACCAGTCATCCAAACTCTCAAGTTCATTAACTGTACAACAAAAAATCAAAAGTGCAACAGTACATGCTGCTTCAAAAGTATTTCTAACTTTTGAAGTAAAGGGAAAAGAGAAGAAGAAAAAACATCTATGAAATTCCAACTAAAATATATTGTGTTTGTATCTTTTTGTCTATTTTTATAGTTTTTATAATGTTTACTTTTGTGCATTTATATATTATGGTATATAAAGTGTTTCTCCCCAAAATCTGTGAATCCCTAAATATAGTTCCACAGAACACTTATTTTTACTTTCTATTTTGAAAATCTTACTGTGGGAAATACTCTTTGGAAATAAATATGTGCACACTTGTATATACTGAATTTATATTAGTGTATATGTAAGTAACTTCTATATTTCTACTATAAGAAGAAATATTGACACAGTTATTAGCATGATCATTAATATTAATAGAAAGAATGAAAAGCAAAACATAACTTTTGATAAAAGGATAAGGAAGTATATTATGAAAATATTTTCGTACTAGAAATGAAAGGTAATACATGGACTAGACTGTCTTCATCAAAGCTTCTTTGATTATACCAGCATTCTCCAATACAAATATAATGCAAGTCACATAAGTAATTTAAAATTCCCTCGTAGACACATTAAAAAAAAATTTTAAACAGTTGGAACTAATTTTAATATTTTACTTAACAAAGTATATCCAAAATATTATTATGTAATCAATATATTAAAAATAATTAACAGATATTTTATATTTACTTTTATACTAAGTCTTCAAAATACAGTGAATATCTTACAGCACATTTCAAGTCATATGCTAATTTTTCACCAGAAATATATTAACTATATATTATCTTTAAGTTTTCTAAAGTTTAGTTGAAACAATACATTCACATACCCAAGTTGTTCCAAATATGCTCAAAAGATCTAGCAACTGGATTAACTATCTGTTTTCAAATAAAAATTTTAAAAAATTTAAAATTTAATTCCTTGGTTTTACTAGCCACATTTCAAGAACTCTGAAGCCATTAATGGCTAATGGTCACCCTCTTGAACAGTGCAGGGTTATACACTGAGATACTACTTAGGCTATTTGAGATATAACCATGTACATGGCATTGCTACTGAATTACACATTATCTACATAGACTTTCCATTCCCCACCATTCAGCTCAGGTCCCAAGGTTTTTCTTTTGACATACCTTGATACTCATATGCCAATATTTCTTCCCTACAACAACATATTCCAGTACAGGCAGTCCTCAGGTTACATCAGACTCAACGTATGTCTTTTCATGGTTACGCCGCCACCTCTCATCCTATATAATAAAAAGCCTGTGGTCGTGATGCTTCACACCGTAATGACCAACCACTAGGAGGCTGTGTGCGCAGCAGGTGTGCACAGGTGAGCAGGGACTTGATGCTGCATCCTTGAGGGTGCCAGCGGGCACTTGACCAGGAAGTGCATTGGGGGAGTCCTGTGTGGTGCCAATCCCATAGGGTGGGACTCAGGACTCAATAATCCCCTGCGGCACTGGGGGGAGGTGAGGGATTGATGCTGCATCCTCGAGGGTGCCAGGAGGGGCTTGACGCTGTGTCCCCACAGACACTGGCAGGTCTGGGTCTCCTGTGATTTCAAGGCATACAAAGGTTGGCAGGGCTGCGTGCGGGGTGTGGCACGTGCGAGTGGGCGGGGCTGTTTGGGACAAGTGGTGCATGGGTGGGCAGGGACTTGACTCTGGGTCTCCTGGCACTGGTGGGGGCTTGATGCTGTGTCCCCATGGGCACCAGCAAGGGCTTGGCACTGCATCCCCACAGGCGCTGGCCCAGACTCTGACAGGAGGGAGAAGGGAGCCGGGTACCCACACTCAGGACCCAGACAGCAGGGTGGCAGGAGCCCCATTCCTTGCAGAATCAGCTGATCAATGTTGTTTTTATATTGTTTTTGTTGTTTTTATATCATGTTTGTTGTTATTATATCATGTTATTGTTTATTATTAAATTTATATATCACTTTTATATACATTTTTATAATTTTCTTTAATCTCTGACACTTCTATTATAGAGAAAGGGCAAATAGTGATATTAGAGTATTTCTTCTAATTAGTTTCCTTTCAATGTACACAAATTCATGCACTGGGCTGCTAGTTTATTTATAAAAAAATTAAAAAGTTCCGTCATTTTGAAGTATGTACATA